>JBAMNC010000528.1:0-84921 GCA_037902135.1 Cetoscarus ocellatus | reverse complement strand
GTCAGATGGAAACCAAACAGAGATCAAGCACCTAAAACTAATGGACAAACACAGCATCATTTGAGCAAGCCTAACACTGTCTTACATGGCCAGATCAATAGCCAATTACAAACTGCCTTTCTACTTGGTTTATCCGTTGTAATAAGTTCAATTAAATGATTGGTGGAGGGAAAAGGCAAATGTAGGGAGAGAGAGCTGAGAGGTGGAAGGTTTAGAGTATGTCAGCAACAAAGTAGCCCACCTTAAGGTATTGATCACCAAGTGTGTGTGTGTGTGTAAGACTGAGTGTGTGTTTATGTTGTACCTTGCGAGCACCAGCTGCCAGTTGATCTGCTTGTTTGCCAGGCGTACAAGGCTAAGAGGCAGAGAGGAACTGGATGGGCTGAGGGTCACAAAAACAAAACAAACACAAAAAGAACATGATTAAAATGAGTGATACAAAGTGGTTGTAATTCATAAGTTGATCAAAAAGCTTCTAAAAGTGGCAAAGAGAGGAAAGAAGTTCTGTGATATGAGAGGTAGTGGGTAAACCAGGACACTGACCAATAGAGAAGTGGCGTGAGGATTGTGAGCTGACGCACAATATTGAATATATACACCTCAAAGAAAGTTTGGGAACATTATTTCAGTCCCTTTTAATAATAACAACTGTTATTGTATTTTATATCGGTGGAAAGCCCTGATTAGTCACCTTTTCAGTGAGGTACAACTTGTAAGGATTGTGCATTCATGGAATGAACAACACAGCTAAATGTGTAGATAGTGCCCAAAAACGGTGCCAAAATCCCCTCGTCCCCTTGAGGTAAGCCTACTGTTCCTCAGTGAAGCAAGAGTGAGGAACCAGTCTTCTTGGGAAGTTGTCTTCCTGGGACAAACTTGAGGTCTGTCTTTCACTTCACCAGTCTCACAGAAATGGTCCTAAGTTTGGAAATGGTACCGTAGTCACTGTAGTTTATAAATACATTGACTGACAACAGTAAACTATCAAAATGATGTTTTGTTAAAAAATCATTTCTTTTTGACTAAAAAAAATTCACTCAACAGAGCAGCAACCTGTAAACTGCCTTAGCTAAATTCTGTTCCCACCCTCACAGAAGACATTAGTCACCATTTCAAGAACTTAAAAATTGCAAACAAAGACTGTTTTCCTTTAATAAATAAAATCATTAAGAATCTGCATTTTGTATTTACTTGGGTTGTCTTTGTGAGATATTTAAATTGGCTTGAAGATCGAAAAAATGTAAGTGTGAAAAATATGCAAAAAAACAGGAATTAGAAGACACTCACTACTGATAACTCACTGATTTAACCATAACATCAAGACAGTCACGTCAGAGCGTGGAGGAACATTTTGTAGAAATTGAGTTATCAGTTAGTTATCTGATAGTGATATTGATTTTTATAGTTCATTTTGTTGTCATGTTTGTAGTTTACGTTCTTAATAACAGGTAGTTGCACACAGTTGTATGTAGCCTGAGCTCTCTGCTGTACCCTCTAGTGGTATTCATGAGCCGAGCATAGGCAAGAACCAATGGCCAATGCAAACACAAGGACAAACAGCGTGTCTCTTACCTGCTTAGTACACTTTGCATTTTAAATTTAGAAAAACAAGGTAGGACTGTTATCAAAACCAAAGCTATACATCTTTTACAGCTTTATCACAAGTATTGTCTGAGAATTAAGCAGAGGGAAAACAAGGCAACATTGGAGGCAAACATTAGTGATTGAAAATATTATCAAGGCAATACTGGCATCCGCAGATACTCATCTCAGTAGTTGATAATCAGTATCTGCAGGTATGAATAATATTGTTGATATCTGCAGCCAATATTTTAGCCATACAATTTGGCCATAGGCCTATATATGCCATATATTGGCTGTGAGATAGGCACAATGTATAAATTCACCCCAATGTTTTACCTAATTATGACTCGATGTCCACTTTTAAAAAGTATCATGTTTTATAGGATAGAACACTGTTTTTTTTTGCTTTACATCTGTTTCTAACACAAGGAGAGTGTGACCATGAAAAGAACTGGTGATTTTTATAAAGCGGAGGCTTTGTGTTCTTTAGAAAAAATATGGAACAGCAACAGTGAATTTGGATATTTCTATCAGTCTATCAATCTATCTTTCTATACTGATTCAAAGGTAAAGTGTTAAAACTGATGAGCTCTTTTAAATAAATAAACTTAAGGAGGGGATTTAGGGTCCTCCCCCAAGAAATGCTTCATGTGATACTTCATAATAATTTGAATATGATGATTTGCTAATAACTCTTAAATGAATTTTAAAGCCTACTCATTGTAGCAAATTGAAAATTATTACCATTTACTTTAAACAGAGTTTGATGATGCCCTTGAAGGCAGAAAGAGGCATATACACGTCTGATTCTGACTCTAGCAGGTGGACACTTCTGCGGTGGTGACTGCCACTAAATTCTGAGGAAAAACACTGCAGCCGTTCCAATTAAGGAGCGAGAAAGGGTGGCAGATAATAGCGGACTGCCTGTGAGCAGCATAAAATATACTTTTACTAATCAGTCAGTGTGTATTTACAGCGCAAATTCATACATCTTAATCTTTGAAAAGAACCAATGAGGGATAAAAGAAGAACATAAAATGGCATTACAGTTAATTACAGCCTATACTGAGAAAAAGAAAGGAAGCGTCCTAAATATTACATGCATGGAGTGTCTTGGTGTTCACAATTTATACACATAAGCTTATAGTCTCCCTCTCTCTCTGGCATTTTGACCATTTTAAGCATTTAAATATATTTATTTATCATATAATCAGTCTTTAAAAGATTTCAAACTTTTGAAGATCATACATTTGTCTTAATCTATAACCTATTTTCTTCCAAATTGCAGAATAATTCAACATGCTGTTTGGTAAAACAAAAACATTATTTAAACTAATATCCTCTAAGATGTCTTCAAAAGAACCTTTTTTAAGATAATAATTTTTTGAGCGTTAACAGAGGCGAAAAAAGATAAATATAGACTGCTCTATCACAAAAATTACCATTGGTATAAAAAATGTTCTACTCTGTTCAAAAACAGACTGTATTATCACAAACATTAACATCTGTCCTGAAGATGTTCTACTCTGTTTAAAATGTAGACTGTACTATCACAAAGATTAACATCTGTGCTAAAGATGTTCTACTCTGTTTAAAAATAGACTGTACTAACACAAAGATTAACATCTGTGCTAAAGATGTTCTACTCTGTTTAAAAATAGACTGTACTATCAGAAAGATTAACATCTGTGCTAAAGATGCTCTACTCTGTTTTAAAAATAGACTGTACTAACGCAAAGATTAACATCTGTGCCGAAGATGTTCTACTCTGTTTAAAAATATAGACTGTACTAACACAAAGATTAACATCTGTGCTAAAGATGTTCTACTCTGATTAAAATATAGACTGTACTATCACAAAGATTAACATCTGTGCTGAAGATGTTCTACTGTGTTTAAAAATAGACTGTACTAACACAAAGATTAACATCTGTGCTAAAGATGTTCTACTCTGATTAAAATATAGACTGTACTATCACAAAGATTAACATCTGTGCTGAAGATGTTCTACTGTGTTTAAAAATAGACTGTACTAACACAAAGATTAACATCTGTGCTAAAGATGTTCTACTCTGTTTAAAAAGTAGACTTCGGGTATGGGCATGGGCATGTTATGTGAAGGAGGCAACTGAATATTCAGCCTATTCAGAATATTCATCCTTGTTATTTAAAATCTAAACAAAACTTATATGTATTAATTAGACAAAAACCTACAATGAAATACATGAAAATATGGGCTATCTTAATAATTTGCTTGTTATTCGTGATTTGTGTTTGCTTTTGTTTAAATCCTATTTTTCTCTTTCATCCTCATTTTAAAGAGTATCTGAGTTCCGGTTCTGAGTGCTGGTTTTAGATGAGAGCGCTGCTGACTGAACAGCAGGATTTATTAAGCCTGCCTGTTAGACTGCTCTGGAGCAGGCTAGCTGCACAGAATAAATCTCCATGGTAACTTATGTGCCTCCGCTTTCGTGAAACCAAATCACAGCTAAATTTATCCAGGATAGCTGGAAATTATGGCTTAATCCCCTATCTAGGTTTTGTGAAATACCCCTCTGGGATGTCTTTTTTTACCTATTCACAACAAATTCCAAGATTGTTGCATCAGTCAGTTAAAACCTACAGCTGGGGTATGTAACTTGGATGAGTCTGCAGTGGAAGCAATTTTAAATAAAAAATATTATACAGCCATAAATTATTTTAGAAAAACTTAAAACGTCTGAGTGATCCTGTTGTGTGTGCTTTCTGGCAAAGTGGTTTTCCAACAAAACAAAATAACAAATAGGATTATTTGCTAAACACTCCCCATTCTGAACTCATATTAAAGCAGATGCCCTGTGCATATCACTGTCAGTCTTTGTAAATTGAATAACAGCTTCAGTGCATGTCACAAAATGTCAGATGTAGAAGGCATGTCTTCTTAGGATAACAAATACAGAATGAACTTACCTATACCACAAGTAGTGCAAGATCAGGCGAAATGGCCCTGTAAGAAATTGATCACAGTTAGTTACCATTACTGTAGTGACAATTAAGTTTCACTGAATGCTGCACAAAATGTTTGTCATAGAGAAAATTTACCAAATATAATTACCTTTAAACAAATCTCTAAATACTTGCATGTTAGTGTGCCCTCCCATGCAAAAAACATTAGAGTATGTCCAGAAAGTGGACACATAATAAAAGTGCCAAAGAAATTTCTATATTTCTTTGACTGAATCAGGTTTTCTCACCAACTTCAATAAAAAGTGATATATTTTTCTTGACCTATAATCCTTGAATGCCCAGTTGAGCCTTTTTTTCCACAGAAAAAAAGGAATGGAGTATTTCCCTTTTAAAAAACATTAAAAGCTATTTTTTAAATAAAAAAAAACATTATGGGCATATACAGGATTGGAAACAACCTTGGCTAGGGATGGGAATCAAAAACAAATCACATCTTAGAATCAATGTCAGTTTGTTTGCTTATCACTACTCTAACCAATTCCTTCTACTTTGTTCTGCATGCGTTGCAAATCAGAGACATCACACTCTCATCAGACACAGTCTGCAGAAATTATAACAAAGTAGTCAAAAAAATCATTGCAGACAGGGGGCAAAATTGTGGCTAATTTTTGGGACAAAAGATGTATATGGCAACTTTCAATGAGTGGAAACATCAGCAACTTGCAGAAGCATTTATGCAGCACATCACTGACATTGTTGCTATTGAAAACCATGTAGGTCAACCTTTTTCCTCACTGAAACCAATAAAGGAATTGAAAAAGAACTGTATTCTTAAGCATAATGGCACTGGTATCAGTAAAATCAAATTAATTCCCTTTCCCAACCTTGACTCAACAAAAACTGAAAATACTTACCTAGGGGCTTTAAACCTGATTAGGTTATTACTGGTCACTAGGAGGATTGCATGGATAAGACTACAATCTGAAGCCTGGCCTGCAAAACTGGAGGCTTATAATAAGACACTGTGTGCTTTATGCTACAAGTTTCATATGATAAATAAATAACAGTTATACTGAGTGGCCATTTAAGTGATACTCTTCATCACAAAGAGCGTTACAATGTCTATTTAACAAGATGAAGCGTAAATTCTAAATTTAAAGAAAAAAAAACATGTGATACTGTATGCTATAGAGCATACAATATGGATCATCAAAGAAACAAAACAACTCCTATAAGCAGTGTTTCTCAAATAGTGGGCTGAGGGTTGTGATCATGCCAAAAGGGGCACAATCTGTCTGAGTAAGGGCACAGCAAAATCGGGGTCAGGGCCCCCTGGAATTTTGATTGGCCACCCCAGGTTACTCTGCTATTTGCCATGTCAGAAGTAGGATTTAAGTAAAAATTGATGTGGGCTGTGTTACAGAAAACTTCCGTGGGTTATTGTTTAAGCATTTTTTTATGTGTGAATTTTTATTTTGGTAGAGCCTTACCAAAGGTAAGTCCCAAAACATATGCATGAGTTGCCACTTTGTTGTTTTATCTTTGTAAGATAGGATTGTGTTAGAATTTCAATTTAAATCATTGTGCAGAAATGAAAGGGTAAAAAGTAATGAAGAACCACTGCCTTAAAGGAACCAATGGGATCTATGAGTTAAATAATTTTAAAGGATCATAGTATTCTGCAAGGTGTTGAATTGTGATTGAATTGACAGACTTCTCAGACATGCAACATATGACAGCCTTAGACCAAAGGAAACAGAACTTACCAGTCACTGCCTTTGCAAGGAGTGAAGTGTTGTGCTCCTTGTTGCCACGCAACTGTAGTATTAGAAAGTTAGAGGTTAGATTATCTTTTCTCACAAGATGAAATTATATACCTTTGACTGGCTCTTTGGCATTATCTTAAACATGTTAAAAATCATTGGTTAATAATAAAAATGATGGCTGGTTACATCGTCTTAAGATATATCACTTGTATGTTTGAAGCCTATCAATGCGTTTGTGCTACGTGGCTTTGAACGGGTGACTCCGTGGAGCCTATGAAATGAACTTTTAGAAGATAATTTGTGAAAATGGCAGCCTAACGCTAAACTGTAAAACATGCCACATTAATGCGTCACTGACCTGAGTGTCCGACTCTGGCGGCCATTCAGTAATGACAAGTAAATCGTACAAAATGTTTTCATCTTCGCCTTCAATCAAGCTGTCTTCGGCCATGTTTACTTCTACAAGCTGTCAATGTCTACGGCGAGTAATGAAGGACAGAAAGTGAAAGAATAACGCGTTTGGGAAGCAGAATCCAGCGTTTAGGAAAAACGATGTCATTGCATCTATGAAAACACTGTAACACAGAAAAGCACGACACTTTAGTTTATTCAAATTAAACTGTTTTTGTTAATCATTAATAACTATTATGCGCAAATAAAAAACGAAAGACCCGGAACCAATGACATAAGTTGCTTCTTCCGGCTGGTATACCGGGTAACACGGCGTCGACAGCTCTGCCTACGTTACGTCCGGCTGGGTTGGTGTCGTCGCAGCAGCAACAATGGCAGCGTTTTCTGGTAAGTGTTGGATTTTAACGCCTTACTTTGAATTTGTAATTGTTGAAATGTTTTTGGATGTTTTGTATGCGCTCGTTATATTAATATTTCCATTATTTGACAGAAATGGGGGTCATGCCTGAGATTGCGCAGGCTGTGGAGGAGATGGACTGGCTGTGAGTGTCTCTTCAGTTTTGCTAAATCACACCTATCACCTGTTTGGTGTCCGTGTTTTTGATCAGTCGCTGTGATCTGATTCATGTGGGTGTTTGCATTTCAGGCTACCCACTGACATCCAGGCAGAGTCTATCCCCCTCATTCTTGGTGGAGGAGATGTACTAATGGTGCGTTAAACATCATTTTCTTGAACAAAAAGTAGTAAAGTGCCAGTTTGACAACTCTTTTTCTCCTTTTTGACAGGCTGCAGAAACCGGCAGTGGCAAAACAGGAGTAAGCACATTTGATCAAAACATCATCAGTCGATATTTACAGCTAAATTATTGCTTTACGATCAGATTTTGTAGTATGTGATGAACTAAAGAGTAACGTGTCATTTTCAGGCATTCAGTATCCCAGTGATCCAGATTGTGTATGAAACCCTGAAGGATCAGCAGGAGGGCAAGACAGGGAGGACTGCAATCAAGACTGGGGGAGCCAGTGAGACTACTTTGATTTTTTTTAAATGCATATATATTTTTATCACAGCCACACTGCAATTTTTCAACCAAAGAAAGTGTCTGTATGTTGTTTTTCTTTAAGGACACACACACACACATATATATATATATATATATATATATATATATATATATATATATATATATGTATATATATGTCTGTGTGTGTGTGTGTATATATGTATATATATATATATATATATATATATATATATATATATATATATATATATATATATATATATGTCTGTGTGTGTGTGTGTATATATATGTATATATATATATATATATATAGATATATATAGATATATAGATATATAGATATGAGAGAGAGAAATATAGAATATGTATATACACACACACATTTATTTCGTGATAAAGATGAGGGTGGTGCAGCAGGTAGGGCTCATGCCTTCTGTGTGGAGTTTTCATGTTCTCCCTGTGCATTTGTGGACTCTGCGGGCACTCCAGCTTCCTCCTTCCCAAGTTAGACAGAATACAAAGTGTACTTGAGATAACACAAGTTTGGTACAAGAGACATTTTAATCCCTGGGTATTTTGTCATCCTTTAATAGGCTACAATGAAAAAACATAATTTTTGTAGTTTCTAGCACAATATCATCTGTTTTAGTGCCTTAAAGAAGTGAAATAATCATTTTCATTTTACACTCATTTGTTTAAATCCATGATTGAAAAGCTATGGTTAAAATCCAAGCAAGATCCATACACAATAATGGCACTGTCTGAAACTAAACCTGCTTTGTGTCCTTTTTTCAACACCAGTTTTCAACAACTGGCAGATGAATCCTTATGACCGCAGCACGGCCTTTGGTAAGCTACAGCTGGTGAAAATGTGAATTATCTTACAGTCATCATTGTACATGACTTTCCTCTGTCCTCACCTTCACTCTTTGGGTTTACTTGTGCAGCAATTGGTCCAGATGGATTGTGCTGCCAGAGCAGAGAGTTTAAAGAGTGGCATGGCTGTCGCTCCACCAAAGGTGTCACCAAAGGTCTGTGAAGTGCTGTCAAACTAACTGAGATTTTGAAAAACAAGCTCTCAGGGCATCTTTTATGTACAGGAAATGAAGTATTCTTTTAACATTGTGTTCTTGTCCATTTCTCTTTGGCTGTAGGAAAGTACTACTATGAGGTGACCTGCCATGATCAGGGACTGTGTCGCATTGGTTGGTCCACTAGCCAGGCTGCACTGGATCTGGGTAAACTTCTCTACTGCTTAGTCTGCATGCTGCAAACTGAGCCTCACTTGATCAGAATTTAAACCTGAACTCCATTTGTCTGAACAGGAACTGATAAATATGGATTTGGCTTTGGTGGGACTGGAAAGAAATCCAATAATAAGCAGTTTGACAGTTATGGGGAGGTAAGGGTTATCAAATGGCAGGGTTGATTTAGACATGCATAAATGTCACTTCTGACCTTTGTCCTTATTTTCTGCCTCTTTGCAGGAGTTTACTATGCATGACACCATTGGATGCTACCTGGATTTAGATAAATACCAGATTTCATTCTCCAAAAATGGTGCTTTGTCCATTGTTGTTATTTTTACCATCATAACAATGTAAGATACATGGAGTTAGTTGAAAGTAACACATTTCTTGCACCATTGTCTCTGTTTTCTAATCCAGGTAATGACCTGGGTTTGGCATTTGAGATCCCTCAACATGTTAAGAATCAGGCTTTCTTTGCCTCATGTGTGCTCAAGGTATGTCATTACAACCACAGAATAGGAAATACATGTGTACCAACTGGTGCTAAATTCATTTTCACACATACATTTTTTTTAAATGTACCATCCAGAATGCAGAGCTGAAGTTCAACTTTGGAGGGGAAGCATTTAAAAATCCACCAAAAAGTGGATTTGTCGCTTTGAATCAGGCATCAGAGGGACACATGGTCAAATCATCTCAGACAGGTGAATGGAAGCAACTACAATATGTTTACTAAAGGGAAAAATCTAAAAGATTCCTTAGAGCTAACTTGGATGAGATTTAAAGTGAAAAATGAGTGATAACAGAAAAAGGCATGATATTTCTATAAGACTATCTTCTGAAAAATGTAATTGATATCACAAGAGGAAAATATGTGGCATTGTATTTTTTTCAATATCATTTAACCCCAGTATCAGTGTTGTATTACAGGACTAAACAGCCCTGTACTCTGTATTTGTTTAGGCACTGCCAAAGTAAGTCAAGTAAAAGCATCATCCAATGCACCCAAGGCTCTGATCATCGAGCCCTCCAAAGAGTTGGCTGAACAAACCCTGAACAACGTCAAGCAGTTTAAGAAATACGTGGAAAACCCCAAACTGAGGTATGACTGTACTGCAGGGATTAAAGAGAAAAAAAAGAATTTGATTCAAACGCACTTCAAAAGAGCTTTGTTCAAACTGTTAATCATGTCTAGAAACCAAGTGTATAACTGAAGATACAGCTGGAAATGATAAGATAATGAACACACAGATGCAGATTTTTATGCTACATTATACAAAAGGGTCTCATGCCCTGAAAATCAATTTTCTTTGCTTGTAATGTTAAAGAAGGGGTTTGGGGAGCAAAGAATATGACACTTTGTACTAAACTCTCAGTTCACAGAGAAATGCTCTATACCTCTTTAAAAGAAATGCCCCTAAAAACACTCAGTTTTCACTTCCAGGGGTTTATTATGTCATGGCTATACAGCCTCAACCTACATGTGTGTTTTGAAAGTCTGCTTTATTTCCTTTAGACCCCCCTAACACACACACACACACACACACACACACACACACACACACACACACACACACACACACTAGACGTTGGCAGCCAATCATCACAGAGCTAGTTATCATATCCTTCCGTTGCCCCCTTAAATAGGAGTGTTTCCAAAGGGGAGAGGGAAAGAGCTGCATCTGACCCTCAACAGAGACTGAATTTTTAATTTTTAAAAAATTCATCTTAAATAAAAATCCTTGTTTAATAGACTCCCAAGACATGATTTAAACTGTTAAACAAACTAGGGCATGGCATCTTTAATTGCATTTAAAGGACGGATAGATGAATGAGTAAGAAATAAAGCAATTTGAACAAAAGTTTTGTGTTTGCAGAGAAAAATGAAATAAGACCTCAACAAATCTTTCCAAAGCATATTTAAGTTTGTCAGTATGTCCTGCATTTGTTGTGTAGGCTTGTTTTGCACCAGCATATGGAGTGAGTGTTTGTTTGAAAGAGCTGAATAGAGAATATTTGTCGTTTTGTCACTGCAGGGACCTGCTGGTGATCGGTGGTGTGGCTGCCAAAGAGCAGCTGTCTGCTCTGGAGCAGGGGGTATGTGACACAAACAGACAGTACACAAAGCTTCCTATTAATATAACGTTTAAGACTTTGTAAAGAGATATATTTAGTACTCTTTGTTCTTCCTTTGCCTTGATCCACTGACTGGTTCTCTGTTTTTTTTTTTTGTCCTTTTTTAATTTAGGTTGACATTGTTGTTGGCACACCCGGCAGACTGGACGATCTCATCTCCACTGGGAAACTCAGCCTGTCTCAAGTCCGCTTTCTGGTCCTGGATGAGTGTGTAAGACTATTTGATAAAAATACAAGAAACATTGGTATTTTGAAAAAAAAAAAACAGCTAATGTGGAATTGACTTACACACACTACAAACTCTGATGTCCCTGATCATTTGGTTATCTTTGTGTCGTGCAGGATGGCTTGCTGTCTGCAGGTTATACCGACTTTATTAACAGGATCCATAATCAAATCCCTCAGGTCACTTCTGATGGCAAGAGACTGCAGGTAACAATTCAAGAAGAGGAAGGTGTTTAACATTAGCCACGAAGGCCTCCATGTAACAATGTTATATCGACCAGTAGTTCTCAAACGGGACCCACTGTTGGGTCTCAAATGCCATATTTTACTCATTATTTTAAAAATACATGCATATGCGCATCCAGCCTCTACTGTCATCGATGTGTAGGCATAAGAATACACACTTCAATAGCAGACACCTTTATTGGAACATTTTTCAGATGTTCAGAGCCGTTTGATTTCTTTCTTTTCAGCAGAACTTTAGACACAGTTGTGGTCCAGTTCTTATGTCCATATCAGCTTAAATTCAGTCATAAGATCCTGTTGTACATCATGTGTTATTTTCTCTTCTAGGTGATAGTTTGTTCGGCCACACTACATTCATTCGATGTGAAGAAGCTGTCTGAGAGGATTATGCACTTTCCCACGTGGGTGGATCTGAAGGGGGAGGATTCTGTCCCTGAAACAGTCCACCATGTTGTAGTGCCTGTTAACCCCAAAAACGACCGCCTTTGGGAGCGCCTGGGCAAGAACCACATCCGTGTAAGTCTCAAATGGTTTTCCATGAAAAACTTAAAGTTCAAGAGCACACTTAAGGTCAACGTCAGGGATCATCCACTATACGTGTAAAAGGGCTATTTTTTGGAACAAAAGGGAACAGGGGCTGGATAAAAAGAAAATATTTTTAGACATGTTTAAATATTTTTTCCAAATTGAATATATTGTTCCCTTTGAAATTGAGATCAGTCCCAGAGGCCAATTGAGATAGATGTGCTACTTTATTCTTGCAGTGGCGCTGAAATCCACATACTTCTGGTTGAACACTGGCTGATAGGTGGACATCTGCAAAACGGATCAAACAAACTGTTTTAATGGTTACTGTTTTGAGGGTTGTGTGAATACTTGTAAGGACAAGACAAGAAGATGCCACTTTTTTTTTTTTTTAGTATTTAGCACCAGTGTAACTGTATGCCCATGTTAAATAAATGAATAACATTCAGGGGACCAGATATGCTAGCTGATCATTAGTGGTCTAACTAATAAGGGGTAATAGTGTGTGGCAGAAAATCCCCCTGAATATCCATATTTTTCCCTGGATAACTTCTTTATAAACCTTTTTAAACATCAGAAAGAAAGATGTAGCATGATAAAAGAGAACGCCATTGCAAACCTTAACCCTTTAACGCCTGAAAACACAAATTATAGCCAGAAAACTCAAATTTTTTGGAGCTGACATGTTTATTTCACTTTCTACTGAAATCCTAAAAAAATCAAAATTTCCATAAAATTTGACATATATATTTTTTGTGTCTCATTTGATACATTAGGTGTTTTCGGCAACTGATAATCAATTTGAGGACATTTTTATCATTTATCTGATTGTGTTCAGATGTTTTTTTAAGTAATTTGTTGATCATATTGATTAGGTAGAGGTATCATAAAAGTATGTATCAAATATGATACAACAGGCGTTAAAGGGTTAAAGTGTGACTTTATTTTTTTTTAAAAACATGACTTGTTTTGAGAATTTCTAAGACCCACGTGTGAAGTGGATTGAAGTCTTAAGTCAAGATTTAATTCAATGTGACTTGATGCTTTTGAATCTTTCATAAAATCTGAGATTATAAAACCGTATTTTAAAACAATCAATTAGAATTTACTTTGGTCCTGTAGTACTCTTTTTTGACCACAAGAGTGCAGCGCAGCACTCTGCTGTATGTCTTAACTGGACTGAGGAACTGGCCCTCTGTGTTTTTTGTTTAAGGAGAAAAAACTCCAATAATTATTTGTTATCAACAATTTTGTTTCTTTGGTTGGTTGATTATTTTTGTATAAGTCCACAGGGAGAAAAAATGTAAGATCAGTTCTTTAAAAAAAATTTCAATAATTTTTTTCCTTCTCATTTGCCCTTTAAGGTCCTCTAAGGATTTGCTATTTCTATGTAGGCTCTTTCACTCATTCTCATGCTAAATTTTGCTGTCTGTCTCATCTTTTATTGCCATGTTGACTCTGTTGTCCACATCTACATCTTTTCTTTCAATAGACTGATGAAGTCCACGCTAAAGATAACACCAGACCTGGAGCCAACACCTCAGGTCAGAGCACAGTGTGGACTCTTTCATTAATCCATGAAGTATGATAGATAACACATGTTCTTTTAAGTGTCTTCATTTAAATAAATAATCACAACAGTACTTTTGTAACAAATTGTTTTTGTGTTTATTTTAGAGATGTGGTCAGAGGCTATCAAGGTGCTGAAGGGCGAGTACACAGTGAGGGCCATTAAAGAGCACAAGATGGATCAGGCCATCATTTTCTGTCGCACCAAGATTGACTGTGACAACATGGAGCAGTACTTCATGCAGCAAGGAGGAGGTATAAAGTATAAGCACCAAGATTTGTCTTTTCAGTCACCCCAGACTTTTGTCTTTACCAGTACAGTATTTTTTTCTCTTTTCCTCAGGCCCAGACAGTAGAGGCCACCAGTTTTCCTGTGTTTGTCTTCATGGTGATCGCAAGCCAAACGAGCGGAAAAGTAACCTAGAGCGCTTTAAGGTAAAATACAGTAACTTCATGACTTTCAGAGAAAGTACAGCCTTGGTACTGGTTTGTGAAGATGTTTTTGTGGTTGTAGAGGAAAGAAGTGAGGCTTCTGATCTGCACAGATGTTGCTGCCAGAGGAATCGACATCCATGGAGTCCCATATGGTAAAGATATTTTATCACATGACTGTCATTCAAATTGTAATGAAATGCAGGGTTTGTCACTGGAAATGCTCTACTGGAGTTTATTCATCAAGTATTTTTCTCTAGTGATCAACGTCACTCTGCCCGATGAGAAGCAGAACTACGTCCATCGTATCGGCAGAGTTGGAAGAGCAGAGAGGTAAATACGACATTTTTGGATTTTTTTTTTTCATATTGGCAAGGAACACAAACTTGGATCATTTCTGTTCTTACATGATTTGTTGGAAAAGTATTCAAACTCATGCGTTCATTTACAACCTTAAACATTCACATAATATACCTAAAGATTTTTTAATCACAATTTAATATTACATAATAAAAAGGTTGAATACTGCTGTAAATTTATCAACTTCTGTTCTTAATAATGACTCTAAGTTTATTGGAAAATGAAATAAAGGCAATACTTTAATAACAACAATCTGCCTGCCGTTATTGTTTTCAGTTTAAGATCTTTGTAGTGAGCTGTCAGTCGTGGCAGATATTTTTCATCTTCTTTCAATAACTAAGATGAAATTTTGGTGTTTTAATGGTAGCAGATTTACAAAAATAATGATGACCCAAGATGATTGAATTCAAAAATATTGAAACATAATGTAGTTGCTTATACTAAGGTCTTGTTACTACCGCAGAATTAAAACATTCAACACAGAGTGTGAATGAGTTAGTCTAAGTTAGGTAAGGGACCTCTTGCCTGCTGATGCACTTTTTTTTTTTTTCTTTTTTCTTTTTTTTAAAGGAAGCCCTTTTCAGTGTGGCAAGAAGGTACTGGGTTAAAGACGTGACTATTTGTTGTTGTACCATGTGTTACCTAATGTTATATTTGTGCCCATCCCATGACAAAAATCAATAAAGATCTATGACAAAAAAAATAGAAATACAAGAACATGCAACAGGTATAAATGAGAGAAACCCATAAAAGGGTTAGGGTTAGAAAAAGAACCCTTGACGGCTTGTAAAAGAACCCACCCAACAACTGAGTTCCTTAATTATTATAATAATTAGTAGTAAATGCAACATTAAACACACAAATGTGCTTTTCTTTGCATTAATTTGCTTCATATTGTTTGTTTTCTTCATTAAAAAAAAGTGTTTATTTAAAGTTCTAAAAATTTAAAGCATGTGTTTAAAACCACGATTGATGGCATTTTTCTATAAATACTAATAATGATAGACAACTGTAATAGTTTGACGGCCCTACCTATCCTCCATACCTCTAAAATCATGGCCTTTCTTTGTGATTTCCAGAATGGGACTTGCTATCTCCATGGTAGCCATGGAGAAAGAGAAGGTAAGTTTGATAATAAAAATGCACTCCTACTGTAGTTCTTGTCACATGAATCATTCCAAACAGAGCTGAGATTAAATCTTTGCACAGGTCTGGTATCATGTTTGTCCGAACCGAGGCAGAGGCTGCTACAACACCCGGCTGAAGGAGGACGGAGGCTGCACCATCTGGTACAATGAGAAAGAGGTGAATTAAAATTCTGAAGTAAATTCATTAACTCATGCCAGTTTAATTTTCAGTTTTAGACAGTTCACAGATTCATTAGAGGGATTTTTTTAGTTGATTTGATAAACTGCGGATGCTTTGTCACCCTGGCAAAACCAGCATCGTTGAGTTTTCAGGGTGTAACAAGACAGGATTTGATGTTTCATTAAATTTTTGTTTCGCTCACATACACGCTCCTTCATGTTTTTCTCTTTCGTATCATGACACAAGAAATTCAAAATCCATATTGTGTGCTCAGTTCCCTTTGTGCTTTCCTCTGAACACAGCTGCTGTCAGATATTGAGGAACACCTGAAGTGCACCATCACTCAGTGTGAGCCAGATATCAAAGTGCCTGTGGACGACTTTGATGGAAAGGTCACCTATGGTCAGCGCAGAGCACTTGGAGGTGCGTATGACATTGTGGCAGTTCATTTTAGCTACATAATTAACTTTGCTAACTATTGCTAAAGGAATAATACCTTCCCACTGTACATGAGTTGACCCTTTGTCAAGCACTGGGCTGTTTGGGAACAGTCAAACAAAAAAACTTGTCGCAGCCGCCCCATATGACACAACTGAAAATACGCTGCAATTTGATAAACTTTTAGCAATGTTTGTCAGACATTTTAATCCTTGTTTAACTTGAATATCAGGCAGGTAGTTCTACTAAAATCCACAAAAATAATGCATTTCCATCTTTCTTGAAACTGCCTACGTTCTTTGTATACTTTTACTTTTGAAGGGATACAATGGTCTTATTTGCCTATGGAGCGCTGGCTGCAGCCGAGCGTCTCTCTGAAGCCCACACCTGCACTCAGAAACTCAGGGCTGATAGACATGCCCTGACAAATCAGTAATTTGGGCCAATAATACTATTAACATGATATAGTATTCATTTTTAGCTCCAAAATTATACTAAAAAACATTGGAAATTCTATTGAAAATAGTAACAGAAAAATAAATAAAGAAGAAATAATATAATCTGTGGGTCCAATTGTACTATATTAATATTTTTCACTACAAGGGGGCTGTAAAAATGGGGGAAAAAGGCTGTAGATGGTCCACGGGCTGGGATTTTGAGATCCCTCATTAGAATGTATGAGGATAACTTGAAACCTCTAAAAACTTCTTAAAATAGAGGAGAATATTATCAACATCTGGTGCATGTGATTTCAGCTAACATTAGCCATCCTCCTGTGGCACATCAACAAAGAGTGTGTTAACAAAGAGATGAACATTATCCATTATCTATACCACTTATCCCTTTTGAGGTCGCAGGGGCTGGAGCCTAACCCAGCTGACACTGGGCGAGAGGAGGGGTACATCCTAGTTACCAGCTGATCATAGGGCGACATAGAGAGACAGACAACCATTCACACTCACACTCATACCTGAAGGCAATACAGAGTCACCACTTAACCTGGTGAGCATGATTTTGGTCTGTGGGAGGAGACCGGAATGATGGAAAGAACCCACGCATGCACAGGGAGAACATGCAAACTCCACACAGAGAGGCTCTGATCAACACAGGTTTCGAACCAGCAACTGTGAGGCGCTACCTGCT
Organism: Cetoscarus ocellatus; assembly: GCA_037902135.1. Taxonomy (NCBI): domain Eukaryota; kingdom Metazoa; phylum Chordata; class Actinopteri; order Labriformes; family Labridae; genus Cetoscarus; species Cetoscarus ocellatus. Next base: position 67,557 of record JBAMNC010000528.1, on the reverse strand, counting down.
GTGCCACCATGCCAACCCCATTTGGTTTAAAGATAACATATAACTTTAACCTTCACCAAGGAGGTTATGTTTTTGCCGGTGTATGTTTGTTTTTGTTTGTTTGTTAGCAAGATTACGCAAAAACTACTGGACGGATTTTGCTGAAATTTGCAGGAGATGTTGGTAATGGCTCACCTTAAAAAATGATAAGATTTTGGTGGTGATCTGGATAACCGCCATTAGTGGCCGATTGTTTTTGCTCAATAACTGTCTAACTAATAATGATATCAACATGATTCTGAGTGCTAGGTGTGGGTTTTCAGGGTCAAGGATTCATATTATGATGGTAACTTTATCATGGAACTATTGCTTACAGATGTAACAGTAATATGTGAGCTACCTTTGCGGAGGTTTGCACTCTCAGGGTGCTTTCTAGTCAAAATAAGTACTACTTGGCATGACACTGTAGCTCCCACAGGCTGGCAGCTGAGCCAAGCACTGTTGGTTTTTATATTAATCACAGATGCACGCACAGAGACATTTGGGAGCAGTGGTACTGCTGATTTGTAACTACATAGCTTCTTCCGATATTTATTGCAAACCTGTTGTTCTTGTCTAGGTGGGAACTACAAAGGCCACGTGGACATTCTGGCCCCAACAGTCCAGGAGTTGGCAAACCTGGAGAGAGAGGCCCAGAGTTCCTTCCTCCACCTGGGATACATGCCAAACCAGCTTTTCAGAGCCTTCTGAACCAACCCCAACGAGCACTACACATTCAAGATGGTGGATGAAGACAGAAAAACAGCATTTTCAAACCTTCCACCTAGAAATAAATATGCATTTTTTGTTGAAGAATTGGCATGAAATGTTAAATGGAACATAGTAAAATAACAATATTTTAGTAGGTTTAAGATGGTACTAGATAGTTGGCATTCAGATCCCTTTATGTTCTTCTTGAGAAATTAGCTTGTAAGCACCCTGCTTGAAGCTACATTGGACAAGATAAATAATGACAGGAAAATAAATGGGATCACAAGCTAAACAACTGTTTAATCTGTTTGGTTTTCTCAACATGATTGAATTGAATATTTAAGTTTACCAATGGGGCGTTTGGCAAAAATGTTGATGTATATAAGTGGCTTTGTGTTTTTTTTTCTTTTGAAATAAACTTGAATTGCCACTTCTCTATGAGTTATTTTATTTTTATAACACAAAGTATGTGTATAGTATTATTATATACAGTGGAGGCACCTTGAGATTGTAAATGATAGTTTAAAATAGATGCTGCCCTTCTGCTTGATCAATAAAATAGCTAAGCTACTGAAAAGCTATTTGACCCAAAAAAAACAACAACACTATTGTCAAAAGTAATTGGACTACTAACGTCGCAATATATAGTGGTGTTACTGCCCATCACTGGCTACAATTAATAGGAGACCACAACAAAACTTCAACCATTTTTGAAAACTTGTTCCCAAGTCACATGTGTTACCTACTTTCGAAAAACATTCAGTGCAAATTCAGTAGGATAAACAGCATAATCATGACTCCAGGCTCTTAAAAGCTGACTGTAGCTGTTTTTCTCCAGACACTACATCACATTGCCGAGAATAATCACCAAAGAGCTCTTTAATTAGCTCTAAGGGGGATATAAGAAATCAAACTGAACAAAGTCCATTAAACGTCAGTTATAATGCAATTGTTTGATGTGAGGTTGCAACTTCACTGACAGGAAACTGGAACAAGGATCTTTTCTTCTGACCCAGAAATCAGCAAAGGAGGACTTTAAGCTATTTTATGTAGTTCTGAGAGCTTGATTCAATAAAAGGTTTTGAATACTGAGACAAGCTGATAGACAACCTACTCCAAATGTGTCTCTTGTTTGATCGATATTTGGTCAGATTCTTCATCAAGTTTCTCAAGGGTCTGTCAAAATCATTTCCTTCTTTCAAACTAAAACATTTTGTATATGTAGGCATCATAATTAGTTTTAGATCCACTTTGCTTTGTGAACTTGTTTTCTTCCACTATATTCACCAGGCATGGTTTCACATTTATGAGATAAGAAATATTGTGTTAAAAGAAATGTCATATTTTCATTTGGAAACATAAATTGAGGTTCTTATGTAAATAGACTATTAGATATTTTGTAGAAAGTTTTAAAAGCATGTTGGGTATATATCTGCTGTACCGGGCCTCAAACAAGTGGTTTAGTTGTAAATGTAGTGCTGACAGCAGCCTGTAGGTGGAGGTCCAAACCATCAGCTTCTTCTGTCCTGGATGGAAGGAGAGACCAAGCAAACTCCACAGACCTCCAACAAACAAGAAGATTTACTCAGTAATGTTTACAGTTTCCACTCTTTAAATAGACCAGATGGATATAATGAAAAGATACAAGGGGGGAGTTAAAGAATGAAATCATGAAACAGCTGTAGGACAATTACTGAAAATATGTTTGACTTTGGCATTTGTAAGCACACATTCATCACAGTTGTTTTAAATTTAAATACTATCAGAAGTAACAGTGATCACTCTTTGCTTTTATCTTTCCTGAACACTAAAATAATCACACATTTTTCCAGAGACATGCCTTCAAAATTAAAATTAGTACCTAAAACCAAATTAAGTGTTGAGATGTCTGGTTTTTGTATTGCATTCATGCGACAGAAATGTGTTCTGGAGTTAACCAAAGGGGATTAAGTAGGTACTTTTTATTGCTATTTAGTAAGAATTTTTATTTAAATAATGTTATGATTAAAAAAAAAACAAGCAGCTTCTAATAGTTCTGTTCACACTAATTTATTTCTATTGTTGTTGTTAATGTAGTTATGTTGTCAGAATTTTAAATAAGCCCACTTAAACACAACAGACAGTTAATAAAACACAAATAATAATCACAATGACAAATAAAACAGAAGTAAAACACAGCCTCAATTAATTGTCACCTTGTAGTTGTGGTTTTTGATTTGTTGTGACTTTTTATTTTTTGGTGCATTTTAGTAATCTAATGATTCCTTTTTATCTGTTGATACATTTGCATTTGTCATTGTTTGTTTTTTATTTTGCATTGTGTTTTTTAATTGTTTTCTATATTATTTACCATGTTTCTAATTTGTTGTTTGGTTTATCAATTTGTGTTGTGCTTTTTTTAATTTGTTGTCAGTTTTTCAATTTGTTCTATATATGTATGTCATTGTTGTTCTGTGATAATTTGTTTTGTAATTTTATTTGTGATTATGTTTAGCACTAAATGGTTGCCACAGAGTTTTGATTTTGTCCATGCAAACCAGATTGCCACAATTTTCTGAAACCCCTGCAGTGAGTGAGGAAGGTAGATAAAAACGGGATATGGGTCATGTGAACAATCATCTGAACAATTTTCACAAATGCATATAAATGTATATTTTATTTAATAATGAGTTCACATTTGTTCATCACAGCAGTGAGATTTCCTAAAAAGACTGAGTGAAAATTTACCTAATTACTTTGCACATGCAGTTTACTCGTAAAAAAAAAAATCAAGTCAGGTGTTTTGTGCTTGTGTGGGTAAAGGGGGCCTCTGATTTTCAAAACATTTTATTTTGAAGGATAAAACCGGAAGTTAGATTGGTAACTCCTGTACCTTGATACTAATCAGGACTCTGTCTCCAGTCCACACCCACCGGGCTGCTGCTGGATCGGGACCTCCCTCCTCAGCAGCTCAATTTGCCAGCCTGGATGTAGGATCGACACCGTAACTCTGCTGCAACAGGTAAATGACAATTAATCAATTAAACTATCGATCAAAAAAACGAAGTGGAGCACCAGCGGACACTTTTGTGCTCTTGACCTTGGGCTGTTTTTAAGTGAGGGTGCTGTGTTTGATTAAATATCCTACTGAATATATTAGACAGTGAATCGTAATGAACCCGGCTGCTGCAGTACGTTTGTAGTAGATTCTTTGTGAGGAGATTAAATGAGTCGATTCATGAAATCTGTCAATTAAAGAGGAGTGAGCGCTTTCTCTCGTGCACGCCGAAAGCTGACGTTACGTTCTTTGTCCGTGTAAATGAGCTGAAAGGCATTTAAATATTAGCGTACCTTACACTACAAATACGTTTCTGAAGACTAAAATAAGATTTCCGTTCATACGACTCCCTGTTTAGTGACTTCTAGTGGCAATATAAAGTGTGTTGTGTGTGATGAAGTGGGCTTTTATTTCCATTTTTATAGCGGTCTTGCCCACCTGGCACAGAAAGGCAATAATGCCAGTGTTACGGGTTGAGGAGTGACCGTATTAACTGGCGACTTTCAGCCGTCTTTGTAGATGTTGTTGACGTAGAGCGTTTTAACGATTGTCTCTTGCTACGTTTTTTGCCAAAGACATTTCTTATAGCCTAAGTATTTTTTGACATTATAATTTAACTTATCTGATTAAAGATGCTTTTGTTCGGAATAGTACTTAAGCACATAAACATTCGGCTGAACGTCATTAATCAACACGGTCACTTGTTATAACTGAAACACCAGCAGTGGCTTTATTCTTTTACGTCAAGAATATTACCTTCTCCTTGCGTATTCAGATGTGAATGAACCATTGACAATGAACGTGTTCACTGGAAACTAAAAATCACCAAGTGTCCAGAAAATGATAACACGGGTCATCTTTATCTTGAGGAAAAGACATGACTGCTGTGTTATTTCTGGAACTCCCCAAAGGGTTTGGGCAGCCTTATTCGACCCAGCACACTGTGACCTTAATGTTTGCAAAATTTTGTATGTTTGGCATCATAGCTGTTTAAAATCTTTGTGATTTTAATATAGTCACTTTTATAGAAAGTAGGGTTGGGAAAGAAAGACCACAAGTAAATTCAGTACCCTTTTTTTGGAATGGTGAATTAAAATGTTTCTCAGTGTTTTAAATGTGAAGAAATAACTGACAGTAGTTGCAATACTAGAATTCTATACAAGGACATTATTCTTAAAAATCAAATGGTATTGATGCCCATTAAAACAGCGTTTACAAAAGCTATAGTCTAAAACTAACTTAACCTTGCAGTGGAGCTGGATCCACCTAACTCCATGTCTGTAATCAGACAGATCCATCTTGCCAAGCTCCAGTCTACAATCATTGTGCTTGGCCTGAAGCAACATGGCCGAATCAGCGCCCTTTAAAGCAGGAAAAGAGGGTGCTACAAGGAAGATGACAGCAAAAACTGACTGCTTGTGAAAAACAAATAACACTGGAAGTATTTCTCAATAGAAATGATGTTTTTCTCCACTCCTGACATGCTTTGGTGGGAGTTTGCACTTCAAAGTGGCTCACAGTTCAGTCCACCAACAAACACTTTCTATGGGCTGTCGCCCAGATTGACCAGTGAAATATACTGAACGGTCCATCTGGTGTGTCAGGTTAAAACTGACCCAATATTGGAGACTTTAATTTCAATCATCAAAAATCTAAGGCAAACCTCAACACACTGTCTGTCACAAAAAAATCAACAATATATGGTGAAAAATTTCTGCACTCTTTAATAGTATTAAAATGATTAAATCTCAATTATTCTAAGGACCCATTTTAATTATTTTTTGCAAGTTCAGACTGATCCCATCTAGATGTTTTATATCAAAAGTTGCACATGTTTCTTACTTGTCAACCAAACCTTCTGCAAATTTAGGTGAACTGAGACATTCAAAGGAGCAGTGGTGTCCTTATTTTCTATCACTTTAAAGCAGGGGATGTTGATGCGAGTGTCATCCAGCTACACGGAGCATGCATGCAGCTATAGAGGGGTGTAGGGATGATGTATTTTTGTAGGCCAACACGGAAGTTAGCATTGTGCTGGTTCTCTTGACGAAAAGCCTACTGGAGGCCTATGGGATTTTTTACTATGTTTTGGATCATTGCTGATTGTGCAATTATGGAATTATGGAACTTACATGTTCTGTTCATTGTGATTACAAATGAACCTACTTTTCACAATTGTTGAAGCTTAAATGTAATTGGAGAGAGTAAAATGCTATAATTAAGCTACTATGAAACTAGAACATGGTGGTTTGACTCAGAAGGAACTACAACATATCCAATGTATAACATCTTGATGTAACCTCTTGTTCGATCCTTTCTTAATCGAATAACTTAATCAAGTTGGTCCTTGTTTCTGTGGCTATAGTGGATTAATTACTATTTATTAAAAATAATCAGAAATGCTTGCAATAGAATCCCTGGCCATTTTTTGCAGCCCTTGTTAACAATTATTTAGCAGCCATCCATTTAAACATACAACAATCCTTCAAAATTAAAAAGCAGGCAATATCAAATGCATTTTACTATTTCAGATAAAGCATTAACATTTTGTGTGTGTGTGTGTGTATGTGTTCATCATGAACCTTATTTCAGACATTTATCCAAAGCAGGTTTTTCTAAATCCCATATGCTTTTGGTCTTGGGAATCAAGAAGTGCTAAATGCTAATGCACTTCCGTGTTTTTGGCCTCATTCCTGCCCCACTCTATTTTGGTTTCACTGTGGTGCATCTGATTGCAAAGAAGCATGTGATTATTGTTGTTAAAACAAATTATATGTTGATTTTGGACCTTAATTTCTCTGAAATTACTACCTTAATTCTGACTGCCAATGTGAGCAGTTAATGTTATCTGCTGTTTTCTTTAGAGTGAAAAATATTATTAGGAGGTAATTTTACGGCTTGACGACAAGAATCTAATCAACTCAGATAATGGATTTGGCATGCTTATTGATATCTCTCACGTGACGTCACACACTGAGTGAACATGCTCTGCTAGGAGAAGTTGACAGCCTCTGTTACTAACTGCATGTTCTTTTAACAAGTTTATTTGTTCATTTGAAATGGAAGATAGCTGTATTTTCAGTTATGTGCCCTGACCTTTAAAGCAGCACTAAGTAAGATTCCGGCTTTCAGCTCTCTAGGGGCCTCTGTGGTCGTTGAGTGTAACTGCACTGTCGTACAACAACATGCGTTTATTGACATACAGAGGGAGGAGAAACGAGCTGACAGGACGTTCCAAGAGACAAATAAACCATGTGGACTGATAAGGTACAGTCTGACCTTGTTTCTTTTCGAATAAATCATCATGTACTTACCAGAGCTAACTCAGCATCGGTCGGACATCCCTCCTCATCTTTCAGCTCACGCCAGCGAGTGAACGCCAGGCTGATGTCTATCCCTGTCCAGGCATTTAGCATGTTACTCTCCAGCTTTCTTTTTTTCGTCTCCTTCGATAAAACTTTTCTTTTCTTCGGGTTTTTCGCTGCTTCCACCATGATAATAATGCTACATTTAGCTTTCTTCTTCTTCTTCTTGTTTAATGGTGGGTGGCATCCAACATCAGAGGAGCATTACCGCCACTTACTATACAGGAGTGTGAGCCAGAGGTCCCTATTTCCATTAGGAAAATAAGTGCATATTTACTTTAAACTAAATTCTGTTCATTAAATCTGTTTTAAAAATTCAAAAACCGTATGCCGTAAAGCAGTCAAAGCAGTAAAAATTTGTAGTTTTTTAGTGTGGAAGTGTTCCTACCATCCACCTCGAAGTTACATTGTGCCAGTGAAGGTGATACAAACCCCCTCAGACCATGACAGAGGTGTCATTCAACCTGTTGTAAGGTGATGTACCATCACAATGACTCTAGAAATATTATGTTAGGATGGAAAAACTACGTAGTGTTGGTTTAAGGGTGCAAGCCCCTTCTACAGAGCTCCTTTTTAGGGAGAAAAGCCAGAGTAAATAAAATTGTGGATTCATTTTTTTTATCTGGGCCACTGTCCCTTTAGGTTGCAACAGAGAGTAGCGCCTAATGACTTCTTAAATCTTGCCATAAAATATTCTGTTACTCTGATTAGAGCTTCACAGTCTTTCGTGAAAGTAATAACTCAAAACATGGAAGAAGAGTGACAAACGATGAGGGATCCTGACACAGTCATTAAAACAAGCATTAAACTAGTATTAGCTTAGTGTATGCTTTAATAATAGTCTTTTTTTTTTTTGGTTTTTTACTTTCAGACGGTGGTGTAATTCTTCAAAAAACTAAAATACATAAAGCTGTCCGTACTTTTTTACCCTGTTGGCAGTGTAATGTAAAGGATTCCCCTCCATCACACATGTAAACATCGCTGCAGTCACAGGGACAGTGCTGTAATTTCAATAATCTCAACGTACGTGCTGAAAATGTATAGTTAATGGGTGATAATAACAACCATCATTTTTGGTGAGCTGAAAACTGCAGCTTCACGCATTGATCAATGCTAGCTGACACTCATTTTTATTTCAAGCCCTTCATACTGGTTATGTGACTGAAAGCATTTTTATAAACCTCTCTGTTTCAGCCCTGCTCAGAACAGAACAGAACAGGCTATTTTAGTGTAAAACACTCATGAGTTATTTCTGACTAGCTCCTCCCAAGAAGTGAGTATGGCTATGGATTCCCAGCACTGTGCTCTAATGTTTATTGTGGCTGCACAGACATGTCTAGACATGTTCCTTCCACTGGAGCCCACTGTGAGCCATTTGGGGAGGTGGCATATCCTCTATTGGCTTGATAAATGGAAATTATTTAAATGCACATTTAGAGTATACATTTTCTGACCGGTGATTTCTGAGAAATACAGAAACTGAATGATTTTGTCAAATTTTAATTAGCAGGGAAGGGGCACTGTCTGAATGTTATATTAATGTTGACAGCATTTAAATTTTAAGTAATAGGATCATTTTCTGAGTATTTCCAGTGTCAAGAGTTTGCAAGCAATTTTATAAATGATTAGAAATGAATTGCCCAATATTGACTGTTTATGACTAATTTTAGTTGCTGTGGGATAAACTGAGTATCTGTATAATTTTTTCACTACTTTTAAAATGACCTGTTGTTAATAAGCATATCACTGGCAGCGGTTTATATTGTGAAAAAGATTTTAATGGATTATTAGGCCATTTTTAACTAACAAACTAAATTGCTACCCAAAAATTGGGAAGTAATACAGAAGGCTACTTGTTTGATTTAATGTTTCTAAAAGTGATACAAATTAATGCAGTTTACCATTTAATAGGCTACATTTGATACTGTTTACTTAGTTTTACCTTTAACAATTCAGAACAATAATTATTGCTTATGATTACTAAAGCTTGAGTCAGCTGTGTTAGAGGTGTAACGTTAAAACATTAAAGACAATCTTGACCCACACAGGTCAAAGATTAAAAGAAAATTGACAGTTTAAGATGTTGTTGTTTTTAGAATTAAGTAATTTACAAAGCATACAAATGAAATATAAAAAGGTGTTTTCTTTCAAGCTCTGTGATGGCAGCATGTGCAATTATTAGAGTGTCCCTGGAACCTCAGAGGCTCCTTACAGGCTTTCATGTGATGGTGGGCACCATCTTGGTTACTCCTGGTTCCGAATGTATCACTCATAGACTGTAAAAGAATTGGACAAAGCCATGTCATAGGAGCCTTTGGAACACTGCTGCCCTCCAAGCTATCTCAACCAAACTTTAGCTCCATCTACCCCCAAACACAAAGGCCGTGTTGAGGCAGGATTTCAGGCTGTCTGACCAATAGTGACGCCACGTTACCAAAAACGGAAATCCTCAATAAAAAAAAAAACAGGCACAATATAAAAATCACCCCTCACAGTGTGAGCACATAGGTGTGTTATAGTGTTTAACTGATTTTTTTAACCAGACTGTAAATATGTGATTTAAGGCTGTAAATGACATCTTTGCCCGGATACAATCATCAAGCTTTCAGCCAGCCCCAATTGGACACTCGAGATACTACAGCTTTTGGCACTTACACATAGGCCTTCATTTACAACCTGGGAGGTTTCCGCCTGTTATCAGTGTCTTGATATTTTTCCCAGCCCTATTTAGTAGCATGAGAAAAGTGGCACATGTTTCTTGTTTAACAAGAGGGATTGCTATCAGGTGTTAAGGTTGTGTAACATGAGTGCACTTTTCCGCTCCTCTGTGTGATTATAGGGAAGGTTTTGCTGTTTATCTTTGCTTATGTTGATGCTCCGCAGTGTCTAATTGTAGAGATTGCTTATCGTGTGTTGGGATGTGTGTGTGTATGAGTGTGTCCTGCTGCTCTAAGTGAAAACAGAAAGAGGAGTGCTTCATTGCTGAAGTGGCAAAGTCCGTCCAATCTGCGCCTCCTGTGACATCTGGACTCATCCCAGCAAGCAGTGTCACTTATCCACCTGCCAAGACAGAAGACAGAAGTCATTGCATAACACACAAAGATATAAAGACACTCAAACACGGGTATTGTGGAGCTGAAAGAAGTTAAAAGAGGAGGATTTGGTTTTATGTGAATGCCAATAAAGTGTGAAGGGCTGTAAAGAGAGTATTTGGCTTTATTCTCAAGTCCTTGTGCCAGAAGGAAATAAAGAAGGCAGCAGTGATTCATTGCCCAAGCTGACCCATAAATGTTTTAGAATAATGAATATAAGAAAGCCCCTTCCAGTTAGTAAGTGTCCCCGATTTTCACCTGCAGCACGACAGAGGGAGAAGTGTGTACCTCTTTGTATTTCTAGTGAGTAAGGCAGAAAATACAAGCACGCATACATGAGACGCACATACACACAGGCGTCTTTCTTTCTGCAGCTCAGCAAAGCTTCCTGGGCTGTGTCTGTGAGAACAGGGTCCCCCTCTGTGTGAGGGGTGTGTGTCAAACACACTCCTCACACAGACATTGATACGCACATCCGACCCAGCCTGCTGCAGGGCACACGCAGGTGTCACTCAGCACGCAGGGCACAGTCAAAGCTTCCTTGATTCTGTTTCTGGATCGGTGCTGTGGGTCAGCAGATAGCCAGCCAGCAAAGTCTCATGCTGATGCCTCAATAAAAACCAGTCAGAAGTGGGGGCAGTATTATGCTTCAAATGATTGAGTGGTCAAGCCTTTTGCTCAGGAGCTTTGGCTATTTGCTGAAGATGAACAGCTTTGAGTGAAGGAAGGTAGGCTGGTAGACTCTATAGGTACGATAAGGCGGCGGTTTGTAGAATCAGAAGCACAGGGGGCAGAATCCCACTCCATTTTGTCCTCAAAGTTGATGTGTTAGGAGCAGGAAAATTGGGCACGCATAGGGATTTGAGTGAGTTTGACAAGGGTCAAATTGTGATGGCTGGAGGACTGGGTCAGAGCAGCTCCAAAACTGCAGCTCTTGTGGGGAACACTCCTGCAGTGGTCCGTATCTATCAAAAGTGTCCAAGGGAGGAACAGTGGCTACATTTATATGCAGTCAATATTCGGGTTAAGGTTAATATTCCGGTTTCTGAAACATTTGGAATAACCCGTTTACATGCGTGAGCAAACAGGGTTATTCCTCTATAAATGGTATCCCGATCAAAACAGCGACGCATGGACAATATCCCGACGCACGGAGAACGTCATGACGCAATGCGCGTCATTCCGCTTCTTCTTCTCGTATCCAATAGCTACGACAACAGCAGCAGCAGCACCGCGGACAATGAACAGCCCAAAGCAGGTAGCAGTCGTCTTCGTTTGTGCTTTGGTACTGGTACTGACCCACCACCAGTACTTTACACTATTCTTTGTCAATTTCTTCATTAATGGAAGGTGAGAACAAGAAGAAATAGGAAATGGAGCCGGAGCTGCACCATTTTACAACAAGTACTTCCTGTACTCAAAAGATCAAGATTCCTTGCAAAAAGAACATGCGCAGAACACAAATTAATGTTCCTTTCGATGGGGATATCCCGGTAGGCATATGCATGACCAAATATTCAGGTTAGAAAATGAGTAGCCCAGGGGTGATTTTCCGGTTTTTAAAAAACGGAATATGAGCTTATTCCGGTTTTTCAAAAGGGTTTTTGGTGTTTACATGGCTGTGCGCAACCAGGTTATTGCTAATATTCTTGGTTATGAAAGGGTTAATGACTGCATGTAAACATAGCCAGTAGTAAACAGGCGACAGGATCATGGGCGTCCGATGCTCATTAATGCATGTGGTGACCGAAGGCTCGCTCATGTGGTCAAATCCAACAGACCGAGCTACTGTTGCTCAAATTGCTGAATGTCAATGTCAATGTCAGCTTTGTTTATATAGCACATTTAAGACAGCCAGTGGCCTACCAAAGTGCTTTACAGTAATATGGACCAAAAACAATAAAAACAATTAAAAAAAACAATAAAAGCCAATAAAACCATTAAAAACCAATAAAAAAGGCAATACAGAGTAAACATAACCAATAAAAGACCCAATAAAAGGGGACTATACTCCACCAAAGGCCATAGTGAACAAGTGCATCTTAAGCTGTGTTTTAAAAGTGGACAGGCTATTTGCATTCATCACAGTGAGAAGAAGTTAATGCTCATTACAATAGAAAGGTGCCACAATAAACAATGCATCGCAGTTTGTTGTGTATAGGGCCGTATAGCTGCAGACCAGTCAGGGTGGCAGGTTCATAATTTCACCCCTGAATGGTGTATTTGGCCAATATGTTAGGTCAAAATTTTGCCTGTGAATGTAGGCCAAATGTTCATATCTGCCAATAACAGTAATTAACTTTTTAGCCAGTTATTTGTCAGTACCAATATTGTTCTAATAATATTGTGAAGCCCTAGTTTAAATATAACATTTGTTTATTTTTTTCAGTCAAGAACTAAATAATTGCTTATTCATGTCTCTCTAGTGGGCATTTACAGAAATCTGTCAGGAACAAACAGCCATTGCAACAACAGCACCTGAATTTTGTGGTAAAAAGTAAAAATACTATTGTTCTGAGTTTTTTTTCCCCCTGGCACTTCAACCAGTTATGGAAATCACAAGTACACCGAGTGTGACATATAGTGAGCCTCTGAAGGTGCTCTCAGTGTTGAAGTAGAGGGTGTCCCTCTGTTGATTTTGTGCTGTTTCATCCAGGATGTGTCCTGTTTGAGGAGAGGCGGTTCTCCAGCACAGCCAATAGCAGATACTATCTCCTGTTTGACAGCACGTTCTCACACACGCACCTCAGGGAACATTTAGCGTTTGTGCATGAAGGCGAATACAAGTCTGCTAAATACCATCATAAGAGGTGTTTGTGCAACTAAGTGTTAGGCAAATACAAACACACTTAAAGACATGTAACCAAACAAGCTGTCAGAGTCATAATTTGTGGCATTTTATTACTTGGGATTTATATTCACAAATAGAAATCATTGCGGATGAGTTTCAGATGCTTTTAAGCCTATAAGAGTTTTTGGGAGTTTGATTGTGAAAAACATCTTTGCTATGATGTAGTGAAAAACACACAGCATGAACTGAAAACAGGTTTGAGGAGATTTTTCTTCAGTATCAGATTTATTTGTTACCATAGTGCATCCATGCAGTTTAAAGCCTATGCAAGTATTCGTCCTGCTTTGTGTGCTGAGTGGTCTGTGATCTGGTTCATCCATCTATTTCTCTTCAGTACCCACAACTTGTGTTTTGTTCAAGTTACAAAAATATCTGTAGAACATCCATCCCACCATCCATCCATTATCTATACTGCTTATCCCTATAGGGGTCATTGGGGGACTGGAGCCTATCCCAGATGACATTGGACAAGAGGCGGGGTACACCCTGAATCAGTTGCCAGCTGGTTGGAGGGCCACAAAAAGAGAGAGATAACTATTCACACTCACACCCATATCTAAGGTTAATTTGGAGCCACCAATCAACCTAATGAGCATGTATTTGGTCAGTGTTAGGAAGCAGTGATGCCCGGGGATAACCCCCGCATGCAAAGGGGAATCTGTGGAACATTTTTAAGGGAAATTTCTTTCAGCTAACACCATTAAAAATTGCGTTTTGCGTAATGTGATACCTCAATGAATAAATTAATGAATGAGTTTGAAAGGCTTCCTGCTGCTTATTCTGTCCGTTTAAAAGGATGATTATGCCAAGATGAAAAGATAAAATGATTGAATTTTTCTCAAAGGTCAACTTCACTGCCACATCATAACGTTAAAAAAAACTGTTTCGGCATTATTTACTTGTGATATTACTCACACGGAATGAATAATTCGATGATATTTGCTGAAGTTCAAGGTGAATAAATTAAAGTTTGGTGTTTAATGCTAATTTAAAAGTTTTTCCTGTTACTCTGCAACACACGAAGGGAATTTTTACCTCCGCCAAGGAGGTTATGTTTTTGCTGGCGAATGTTTGTATGTTTGTTTGTTAGCAAGATTACACAAAAACTACTGAACAGATTTTGCTGAAATTTTCAGGCAATGTTGTTAATGGCCCAACTTTGAAATGATTTGATTTTGGTTGGCAATCCAGATAACCGCCATAAACCAACAATTGTTTTTGCTCAATAACTGTCTAACTAATAATGATATCAACATGATTCTGAGTGCTAGGTGTGGGTTTTTAGGGTCAAGGAATCATATTACGATGGTAATTTATCATGAAACTAATGCTTATAGATGTAACAGCAATATGTGAGCTACCTTGGCGGAGGTTTGCTCTCTCAGAGTGCTTTTTAGTATTAAATGTGATCATTTTTTTCAAGCAAAAGACGAACCACCACCCAAACAATCAATTAAAAGATCTTTCCCACTATGGCCCTTGGAGTTTTAGTGTTATTATGATGAAGTGTTGATTGTGTTGATCTAATGTTTGATGCAGCCTACCTTTGCACTTCCAAAGATTTCCAGTAAATAATCAATGGATTGACGGATACTTATTTGAGTGGCAGCTGTAGGCATAAAACCACACTGCACTTATTCTCCTTGTTTTTCCTTGTTTTTTTCTCAGACAAATTTATGGCTACTTGACTTGGAATTCCACTATTGTTTGTTTGTGTTTGTTGTTTATCAGTCATGCGTGTGCCCAACAGCATGCAAGTTGAGCGGTACATTGCTGTTAAGTAATTGGTAGTGTCAGCATGCGCGCAGGAATGATTTATTCTTCAACAACCACAGCCACCCCCTCCAGGAATTCATACGGAAAGAGGAGAACCGATGATGGAGCAAGAGTGTAACAAGAGCAGAATGAGAGGAGGGGATAGGGGTGTTGTATAAGAGGGGTTGCATACTGGAGTGAGGGATGAATAAGAAATAGAGGAGCTGAAATGAGTGAGGCGAGGTAGAAAAGTGTGAAGGGACGGTGTGGTGAAGCAGAGAGAGCCTGTAGAATAAAAAAAAGGTTGCTTGCCAGCCCTAATGTTCAGTAGAGAGATGACACAAGAAAGAAATAAGTGGTTATTTGAGTAAAGGGGCAAATAGAATATGAAAGATGCATACAAAGAGTTGCTGAAATAATAAAAGTAGGAACTGCAGAGGTGCGGTGCTGAAAGCAGTATGTGTGCTGTACTGCTGACACTGAGGCTCATTTTCCAATTTACCTGTTGGATCCCACCTGCTCACTTTGCCTCCTGAGACTCTGTTCGAGACCCCACTGAGGAATCTCAACAGGTGGGCCAGGCTCCCTGCAAGGCAAACAACACTGAACACAGGTAGCACTTACTCCAAATATTTGTCATGATCTGAGTGTGTGATGCAGATAAATGTGCGCTCAAGTTTTGATGCACTGCACACTTAGGAAAGATCTTTATTGACATTTTCCTAAAACAGATTTAAAGGAAGAGTTGAAACTTAAGAACAAAACAAAAAAAGATTGTAAAATTAACATCAACTTTCAAGAAAATCAAACAGGTTTAGGAAAGTCAGCAATAAGACAGAAGGCACATTTCTCAGTCCAATTCAAATGCAAAAAGCTTCATTTACATGAATGTTGTAGGGCATTATTGCCAGAGCATTTAATCAAAAATAAAAATAACAAACAAAAAAAGAAATACTAATTTTAATGATATGGCTTAGGGGTGTTATGATTGTAGGGACAAAGAAAGTATATGATCAAACATATGGAAAAAACAGATAATATAAAAACAAAAAAAAACAATGTGTGTATTTTTTTAATGTGTGTTTGTATGAGTGTATGTGTTTGTGTGTTTTACTGTGATTGTTTTCTGGTTGTCCTCAGGTCCTCTCATACTTAATAATGATCTCACAGTTTTGCATTTCTCCCTGTAGATATAGGATTTTCTGAATATGGCTTGTATATTCACACTCTATTTGTGTGTGTGTGTGTGATACTTGGGGACAGTGTTCATTTCTCACAGCCTGATATATAGGGCAGGATGTGAGGAAGTGGAGCTCTGTCTCTACCTGACGGTTGTCACAGTGGCGGCAAAATCTGTTGTCCTCCCCTGGCCCTGGGAGCCAGCTCTTTTTTTGACAACCTGTCTCCATTGCTGCTCTGAGGTCAGTGAGTCTGTACCAAGTCAGGACTTTTCTCAGTGAAGTATCTTTCCATTCTTCAAAAAATAATACTGATGAGAAAGTTCATTTTTATGCAGATGATATCAATGAGTTTCACATAAAGCGCTAAAACCTTGTGAATGATGTAGACTTAATAGGTGCCACTATGTACATTATAAAATTCAAATGTGATTTGCAGATTTGGCTTTGGAGGACCTGGGGAGAGCATGACACAACATGTGCTTTATACATTTATACAAAACCCAAAACCAGTGAAGTTGGCACGTTGTGTAAATCGTAAATAAAAACAGAATACAATAATTGGCAAATCCTTTTCAACTTATATTCAATTGAATACACTGCAAAGAAGATATTTAATGTTCAAACTGAGAAACTTTATTTTCTTTTGCAAATAATCATCAAGTTAGAATTTAATGGCAGCAACACATTGCAAAAAAGTTGTCACAGGGGCATTTTTACCACTGTGTTACATCGCCTTTCCTTTTAACAACACTCAGTAAACGTTTGGGAACTGAGGAGACCAATTTTTGAAGCTTTTCGGGTGGAATTCTTTCCCATTCTTGCTTGATGTACAGCTTAAGTTGTTCAACAGTCCAGGGTCTCCGTTGTTGTATTTTACGCTTCATAATGCGCCGCACATTTTCAATGGGGGACAGGTCTGGACTAGAGGCAGGCCAGTCTAGTACCCGCACTCTTTTACTACGAAGCCACGCTGTTGTAACACGTGCAGAATGTGGCTTGGCATTGTCTTGCTGAAATAAGCAGGGGCGTCCATGAAAAAGACGTTGCTTGGATGGCAACATATGTTGCTCCAAAACCTGTATGTACCTTTCAGCATTAATGGTGCCTTCACAGATGTGTAAGTTACCCATGTCTTGGGCACTAATACACCCCCATACCATCACAGATGCTGGCTTTTGAACTTTGCGCCTATAACAGTCCGGCTGGTTCTTTTCCTCTTTGGTCCGGAGGACACGCCAACCACACTTTCCAAAAACAATTTGAAATGTGGACTCGTCAGACCACAGAACACTTTTCCACTTTGCATCAGTCCATCTTAGATGAGCTCGGGCCCAGCAAAGCCGGCGGCGTTTCTGGGTGTTGTTGATAAATGGCTTTCGCTTTGCATAGTAGAGTTTTAACTTGCACTTACAGATGTAGCGACGAACTGTAGTTACTGACAGTGGTTTTCTGAAGTGTTCCTGAGCCCATGTGGTGATATCCTTCACACAGTGATGCTGGTTTTTGATGCAGTACCGCCTGAGGGATCGAAGGTCACGGGCATTCAATGTTGGTTTTCGGCCTTGCCGCTTACGTGCAGTAATTTCTCCAGATTCTCTGACCCTTTTGATGATATTACGGACCGTAGATGATGAAATCCCTAAATTCCTTGCAATAGCTCGTTGAGAAATGTTGTTCTTAAACTGTTGGACAATTTGCTCACGCATTTGTTCACAAAGTGGTGACCCTCGCCCCATCCTTGTTTGTGAATGACTGACCATTTCAGGGAAGCTGCTTTTATACCCAATCATGGCACCCACCTGTTCTCAATTAGCCTGTTCACCTGTGGGATGTTCCAAATAAGTGTTTGATGAGCATTCCTCAACTTTCTCAGTCTTTTTTGCCACTTGTGCCAGCTTTTTTGAAACATGTTGCAGGCATCAAATTCAAAATGAGCTAATATTTGTAAAAAATAACACAGTTTACCAGTTTGAACGTTAAGTATCTTGTCTTTGCTGTGTATTCAATTGAATATAGGTTGAAAGGGATTTGCAAATCATTGTATTCTGTTTTATTTACAATTTACACAACGTGCCAACTTCACTGGTTTTGGGTTTTGTACATACACACACTCATGGTAGACACACACATACAGAAATGTTCATATCTCATGTACTCTATTCACCACAGACCTTATTTCAGGCATTCACCCAAAAAGCTATTCTAAAAACCCTGTATACTTTTGATTATGGGAACCATAAATGCTAGCTAACTTCTACATTTTTGAACTCATTCCTGCACCACTATATTCTGTGCCTGTTACATCCACAGTGGAGGCAAAATGTCACAGGGGCATTGATATTACAGCAGCGTGAATGGAGTCATTGTAAAGTCTGAATTTAAAAAATGCTGTTTGTGCCCACGTACAGCACATCCAAGTAAGTTCAGGAAAATTTCTGATTTTTTTCTTCAAGTGAATATCCAGCATAACCCTGATTTTTTTTCCCTGCTGCCCACAAATTGCACCTCTCCCACCCCTCCACAGCTAATTACAGGCAAATTACAGAAAATCTTCCTTTTGTGAGGTACTCCTGACACTGAGGCTTATTTTCCAATTTACCAGTTGGATCCCACCTGCCCACTTTGCGCCCTGAGACTTACAACAGTCCACACTTGTCCCTCCTGTTTTAAGAGACAAGTGTGAACAATCAAGTCAAATTTTCCGGGTGGGTCACATAAAGTTTTTAAGAAATTTACTTCACTAAACATTAGGAGTGCATGTGGGACCAGGGTTGGAAATCCTCTTTGTAGCCTACCTGCCACTGTGGCTGGTTGATTTAAAAATCTACTGGACAGCAGGGGTGTACGATATGACTATATTAGATCGAACTAGAATGTATCAGTATCTGCCAAAGCAGAGAGATAATTTAAGGGGTATAAACATTGAACTGAAATATGTAGGATAATCACTGCAGTAGGTTTAAATATACCTAAGAGAACACATATCTATCATAATCCTAAAATTGTTTCAAAAATGCCCAAATTTGCTCAGTAGAATTATTCATTAAGCAGGGAAATTGTAGTTTCATGCTTTTTGCTTTTTTTATTGACTTCCACACTCAACCACCTAATGGCTTCAACTGTAAAATGGCAAATATTAAAATTCTTCATGCACTTGAAACATATTACTGTGAAGACAAGTAAAAATGATTCTAAGTTCAGTGTTTGTGCATTTAATAGAATATTTACAGCAGTAAGTTTGATTCAGGTTGCAAATAAGTATTAACTGTTACAACAAGAACATTTGTAATAAAAATTGAGATTGTGATATTGTCTTTTAAAAAATTATGATACGAATTTTTTCCATATGGCCCACCTCTACAGGACACTCCTATTTTTTACCAGCCACTCAATCCTAACCAGCAAATATAATGATTCCATGACATTTTTTACTTACTAAGAAAGCAATGGCATGTCCTTTGTGTTGCTCATAAATAGGAAAAAATAAATATAATTTGCTTTAATGTTGATTGGAGTCTCCAAAAGGGCTGCTTGATTATGGGAAAAATCACAATCACAATTATCTTAATAGACATTGAGATCATGACTATAAAACACAGTTACATAGTTACTTGTAACTGTGTATTATTTGGTGCTCATGTCACAAATCACTACTATTTTAAACCCCACAGTTGCTGTTGGGTTGAGCAAATTCATCAACATTTGGCAGGTGCTAGTTTCCAAATCTGTTCGAGGCATGGGCTTTTGAAATGATTGTAGAACTCTAGAAAGTTGGTTCACTGCTCAGGATTTGTGTGCAAATGAATATGTGTGGGGAACAAATCTCTGTTTTCCAGTCAGATACTCTAAATTTAATTTTTCCTGATAAAATACATGTTTTTCACTCTCATAAGACAACCTTTTGCAATTATGTTAGGACAGGAAAACACTTTTCTCAGGGAAAATGCCTTATTTATAGAAACTGTGCACAAAGCTAAATGTCAGACATATTTACTCTGCAGAAATGAAGATTTGACTTGCTGGCTCCAGCCGCCATCTGTGATCAGAGCGGACAGTGATAAATGCTTCCTTCCTCCCTGACCACCATTGTCTCCCCCCGTCTGTCTGTCCTCTTCTTGCCCTCATCTCTCTGTGTGCATTGTCTGCATCTCTGCTTTTCTTTCTTTACCTTCTCTCTCTCCATCCTTTTCTCTCTGTCATTTCGTCCCCCCTCCTCTCCCCCTCCCTCACTCCATCCTCACTCTCCACAGCCGTTCAGTGCACTATCCTTGCTTTGTTAGCAGGAAGATGCGATTTTTTTACTGCTCTTGATGCGTTTCCATCCCTTCAGTTTCCCTCCTATATTACACCATCGTACTCACAAACCTCACTTGTACATGCTGCTCCCTGACACACACAATCCTGCTCTCATCTCGCTTTCTCTCTCTCTATTTCTGCAGATGTCTGAGAGCGAGCCAGCTGAGTAGAGGACTCCCCTCTCTGCCCGAGCTCTCCACCTGCAGCCATGAATGGTAGGAACGATTCGCTTTTCTCCCCTTCAGTGCCTTCAGTGTTTATCTATTTGCTGATGAGGTGATTGTCTCCTGGAGGTAAATATGCTCATAGAGAGAAATGAAGCTGTAGAAGATAAACAAAGACAAAAAGAGAATGAGGGAGATGAATGATGAGCAGCAGAGGTGTCGTAACCACTTCTTTAAACTTTCATCTTTCCCGCAGGTCGTCTTCCTGCCAGACTGTGATGTGCTATGATGCCCTGATGCTCCTTTTTACTGTGTGACTTTAAACTGAACCCTGAAATCGTGTTTATGCAATATTTACTCTGCTCTTGAGCGAAGGGATCAGACTGTAGCTGAACTTCTCTTTGATCCCCTGAGACTTCACAATAAACTGCTGCTGACTGCACTAATATTCTTAAAGGAATATATGCATTTTACTCTTAATATCATGTATTATTAACTATTTCGGGTCAGATTTTCATGTGTGTCTGCTCAAATCGTGAAATAATAGCATCTCTTTTGTCCTTGGTGTGGACAGAGTTGCTCGGCAGTGTGTGTATGTGTGTGTAATCCTCTTGTTTCCAGTCTTTGATCTGTTGCTGCTGTTTAAGGGCCTCTTTGGGAAATGCCCTGGAGAAAGAGTGTGTGTTTGTGTGTGTCTGGTGCATCTTTTCTGGATGACTAATCCTGCAGTTCAACAAAGTGATAGAACCCACAACTTAACTTCACTGTCTGCATTAAATTTATTCAGCTTGTAATAGAGTGGTGCAGGCATAAGTCAAAAATGCAGGAGTGAGTTAGCATTTTAGCGCTTGAGTTGTGACATATACCAAAAGTATAAGAAATTTTAGAATAAGTTTTTGGATAATTGCCTGCAATAAAGCCTGGGTTTAAATGTTTCATTTTGCAACAAAAAATGCATCTGGTATTGCCCGGCTTTGGAATTTTAAAATGTTACTGTGTTTTTAAAAGGATGATTGCTAACCAACTGATAATAAAGACTACAAAAATAGCCTAATGCAATAATTTCTTATCATTTGTAAATATGTCATAATACACGCCATAGCTACAGCCATGAGCACCAACTTGATCAGGTCATTTGATTTAGAGGAAATACTCAAACAAGGGGTTACAACATGGTATTATATGTTGGAAGTGTGGTAGCTGCTTTTAGGCTGTTAGGTTGAACCACTATGTTGTAGTTCCAGAGTAGCTTGATAATGGCTTTTTACTCCCAGGATCACATTTAAGCCTAAAACTTTGTTTAAGTTAGGTTCATGAAGATTATCATGATGAATAAAACGTGTCTTGAATGTTTGTATGCCACAGACATTGTTAGCAGTGATCCAAGAACACAGTGAAAAATCTCATAGGCTTTTTGTAGAGGTAACCAGCGTGATGCTAACTTCTGTGATGATGTACAAACTACATTATCCCTGCACCACTCCATAGGGATGGGAATTGGTAGAACGTTACTGATGCCAATACCTTAATCATTTCTGCTGATTTATTGATCTTTATGTCTCCTTTCCTCATTCAATTCTTGATGGGCTAATCCAGGTTTACAAACAGCAGTATCTATCAGATAACGGAGCTTGGGCCATTTGGGTTTTTCTACAAATACAGATACCATCAGTTTTACACGAGTAAGGGTGCTTTAACACTTGCATTGTTTTGAGAAGTTCTCCCAAAACTCTAATCTATGGCTCAGCTCCTTTGGTCATATGTGAACACAGCAATCAAACTCTGTTATAGAACAAAACAATCTGGCCAGGATCACTCAAAGGAGGTGGTCTTAGCTTGTTTCCAATTTGACCCAGAAACCAAGCAAAAGGGCTAACAGGTTGACTGATCATACACTATTAGTGGTAGAAACAGTAGCGGCAGTAATGCTAATAAAACTACGAAAGGCATTCTATAACGAGTACTTCAACATTTTAATAATAATAATAATTTTCTATCCAGCAGGGTCCTAGTACCATGTTTGATGCATGCTGAAAAATAGAAACAGGCTAACACTACTCATCATCTCTTCAATAGAGAATCACAGGACCCAAAAGCACTGATTGATTTACGAAGTTGTTAGGTTTGTATCTACTACGTAAAAAGGAACATTTATTCTTTTTATTACCAAAACCTTCACTTTAACAAGCTGGTTCCTGCTTTTTCATGCTTTTGTCGGAGTATCTCTGCCAACACTGCTAGTAGGTAATAGAAAGTAAACAGTTATCTGCTGATCTTTAGTCACTTGTGTCAATGGTTGCACTAGATATAACAGATGTCAGCAGCAGCAACTCATTAATGCATCTTTGTGTCTTCTTCACTGTGATATTAAAGCTAATTCCTCACATAATGTGTCGTTTATGACAACTCAGCAGAAGATCATTCACTAGAAACCAGTTAACTGTTACACATTATATCATAACACTCGTAGAGACCTGTTTTAAAAGACCCTTTTGTTTGGCACATAATTCAGTGTTTTCCTTAAGTTTATTTGTGAGGGATGGTGGCCCATCAACAGCTACTTACAGTCACAAGCAACATACAGTCATTGCACAACAAAATTATATTTTAAAGTAATATTATGTTTTGTATTGACAAGTGAGGCCTGTAAAATTAGATTTTACCAGCTCCTTTTTCATTTGGGGGATGCTAATTTGGGGGATGCTAATTTCAGATCCCGAGTCCACATAAGTTTCTACGTTTTTTAAGGGATGCATGATACTGGAGTTTTGGTGATATTTCAAAACTTATTTTGGCAGATACCAATTTCAATACCAATACATAGAATTAACTGAAATTAGTTAGTTTTAGATTATACCTGTGTTATATGTAAAATGTATTACATTTTACATATAACACAGGTGACAGAAAACCAGCCCAATTTTCTGAGCTTATACTCTCAATTTAAGATTAATTTGCAATAATCTCCACAACCTTGATGCAAATGCATGAGGATAAACTATTGGCAGTAAATATTCACAGTTTCCATATATGATGACACTGATATGCAGATTTTGAAGTAATTATATGCCAATATTGATATACCAATAATGTCATGCTTCCCAGAAAATGTATAATAGTACTTTGTGCCATCATTTGGAGGGATGGGAGGTTACATAGGAGAGGTGGGCTACCTTTTCAAATGAATGCAAGGGTAAACAATGTAATTTTGTAACTTTTACATCAAAATGGGTGTCAGACATTTGATAAGTATGCTTATCTGCTGATAAGACATTTGACCTGTCTCTGCTGCAAGTCAAACCACAGCTAATTTTGTTTGGCAGCTAGCCCACTAACTAGTCTCCCACAATGCTCAGTGCAACCAGTGGACATGACACTTGTAAGGTAAAAGCAGGCTGTGATATTCAATGATATGAGAACAGCCTTTCCTTGCCGTGTGCTTGGGTCAGCTTTACAATGCTGCAGCATGGACACAAAACAGTCCAAAAAAAAAAAAAAGTATTATCATTTGAACTGGAACAAAGAAAATTAGCTGCAGGGTGTGAATACAGATTTAAGTACTCTTCACCGAGACTGGGTTTCAAGTGAGCAAGGTAGTTTAAGAATTTTGTAAAAGAAGTGTACAGAAATACACACATGAATTTACATTGTGTTAACACTGCCTCACAGTCTGAGTACCACTTGAATATTATCACCCACCTTCAACTATCAAAGTGGAGCCCTGTTGACACAAAACCGCAATGAACAATGTTTACAGTATGTACAACATGTGTTAAAGCAGCTCAAGTTGTGCACTTACATGTTGTCCATGGCATTTTTGTGTTGCTAATTTCTCTTAAAATTTCATACACTCAGGCTTTTCCTTTGCTTTGGATGATTGTGTAGTCTATCACATAAACTCCCATTAACTTCGATTATGAAAAATAAAATAAAAAAAAAAATAAAATAGGGATGCTGGTGTAGTGGTTATGTCTGTGTGCTCCATGTTTAAAGGCTGTTGTCCTTGGAGTAGGTGGCCTGGGTCAAATCCATCCTGTGGTCCCTTTCTCACATCTCAGTCCTTTCTCTCTCCTTGACTTTGACTCCATGCACTGTCCAGTCTCCACAATGCAGGCATGAAAAGTACCTCACAAGTTGAAAAAGTAAAAGTAATTTGTCAAACAATTAATACTCCCTTCATTTGATTAAAAGGTTTCTGAATAACTTTATGTGCTTTGCAGAAATATATTGTATGTAAATGACTGTTTATGAAAGGTTTATATTAACCTTTTTGTTAGATCATAATCAGTCATAATTGTCTTATTGAGAGTATCCTACAATTCATAACAAAGAGGCTGTGCTGCAGTAACAATAACATTTGGGTGGCCCTCATGGTAACAAAGTCCTTCACCTCTGGTTTAGGAGAAAGCCAATCAGAGCATGTGATGAGTTTCTTCCAAGAACGCTCACTGTATCGGGGATGAGCTTTATTGCACTCACGCACAGCTCTGAATGAGGTAATTGTAAAGTCATTAGTGTGTGAATTTCTGAAACAGGTGGACGCTCTCAGAGGAGTAGAGAGGGGTGTGTGTTGGCTAAAATACTGCAGCATGCAGAGACTGTAAATCTCCCACATTTATCTGATACATCATCTTGTCTCCCCAGGTGAAGTGTTTGATTTGTAAATAGTTGTGAGAGCAGTGATGTGGTTTCCCCAGCTGGCCTGTGCTGTGTGTCTGGAGGTTTGACTCCAGGTCAGCATCTCGTAAAGACTGAGCTGCGCCAAGACAACAACATGCAGGCTGACAAAGTGAAAGTAAAACCACACAAGGCAGAGGCTCTTTGTGTTGTGGCTGCTTAGGACGGGGAATGCAAGAGAGAGATTTTTTTACTCTAATATTGCCATCTCTCCAAAAACGTGGCAAGTGATGGCTGAGAAAAGTCAAAGTGTTTAAAGGAACAGTGTAGAAAAGGAGACCAGATGATACATGACATGGTACAGTAAAGATAAGATAAAAATGGAACAAATACCTCATTCCAGGCTAACAGACTTAAGTGAAGTTGCCTCTGTGTGGCTTTTTAATTCATACCTAAAGACAAAAACATTAAAAAGTTAGTTAAAGTTTGTCCTTGAAGACAAATGTAACGTTTTCTAAGTATTTTTGCCATATCAGGCTAGCATTAGAAGCTCACTGTGTAGAAGCACGCATAGAGTCCCACTTATTGTCAAAAAATATAGTCCCAACTAAAACAAAATAAAAAACACCAAGTGTTTTAGTACTGAAGCTAAAATTTAGGGCTGCTCTATTATTTGCTGCCCCAGTACCTACTGAACTGTGACAAATAAAAAAACAAGAAGCATAATTAAATTTAGATTTTGATTAACATAAATGCTGAAATCACAAGAACTACCACAGTCAAAACAAATAAAGCATAACGAGCCAAAGAAATTGACGTACATGTTTACTTTTTATCATTTGTATTTTTGATTGATGCAGTTAAGGTCTGTGTTTAGATGGTGTTTAATGAAGTATATCTGAACATGTCAATACACAGTTTGGTTCCTCATTTTTAGAATCTGTCCATTCTTTCAAAGGGGCGAAAGGAACTAGGAGAGTATTTGCAGATTCACAAAGTATGCTCAAAAGAGAGTATGAAAAGAAAATATTGCAGCAAAACTTAGTTCATCCTGAAATATATCTTCGAAAAAAAGAGGTGTTAAATGCTTCGAGCCTCACACTATGGTTGTTCGAGCATGTGTATGTTTTTGGTGGGCCACAGGTGACTTTCTGGTTTCAAACTTAGCAGCAGTGTTTAGTTTGGCAACAGCTGAGCTGCTCCATTGTTTTGTTTGATCTTGATAGTGAAAAAACTGATTTCATATATAAATGCTCTGCTTTTTTGCTCAGCATGTATTCAAATTACGCTGTCACTCCAAAAGTAACAGCCATTGTTTCATAACATTTGGTGCAATCAGATGAAGCTCAATTCTGTTATCAACCATGCTGAGATAAAATTATGCTAATTGAGTGTTAAGAATGAATTAAATATTTAGGTTAAGAGGAAATGGGTTACATTAACAGGTACTGTTAGATCTAAAGCAAAAAGCTAATATTCACCCTTTAATTAATTTTTGTACTTCTCATACCCCAGTATTTAGCCATTTTGACACTTATTAAATTTTTTTCTCCCATCATATCGGCTTAGGAAGAAGCCCTTAATGAGATTGTGTAAGGATGGATATTATAGGTAACCTAGATTATAACACTCATATTTTTTACCAGATGAGTCTAAAGCCAAAGTACAGTGGGCCTGTAACAGTCAAAAAGAAAAGAACATTAGATAAAAAAAAATGCTATGCTAACATATTTGCTGGATATTGACATCAGTCAGTTTTTTGAAAACTTGGATGATGCATTCATCTATGCTAGTTGGCAAAATTGATAAGATGCTACCCTTTAAGACGTTATTTCAGATGCAAAGATTTAAGTACATTAGCTATATTTCTGTCGTTTTGAAAGTAAGACATAAAGATATATTCTGAACAAAAGCTTTCTACAATCAGCTAAACTTGTCAGCATTAAGGCTAAGAAGGCAACCACTCTTCCAAGTTTAGAAAATAACAAGCCTTGCTTGTCCCAAAGGCCCAAAAAATATTTAAAGTGCTCATTTTTGAAAATATTTTATCAGTACGTTTAATCCGTATGTACCATTGCCATAAGTGCCAAGAAATAAAGCTAAAGCCAGACGGCAGCTTACTTACAGCAGCATATTAGCTTAAAGGAGAAGCCTCAGTACAAGCAAAAACGGTAGCCTAGCTTGTCTCAAAGGCAGAAAACAAACACACACACACCCACAAACACAAAATCAATTTACTAGTTCCAATGAAATGTTATCTTTAAGTGTTGACTTTGGAGGTAGTGTTAATAAAAATGTCATTAATAATGATAATGTTGTTATACTCTGTTAATTTAGTCTAAGGATAAAAGTAGCTTTCCCAATTTAAAAGGCCAAAATCAAACACCTGAAAAAATCATTAACATTCCCTAATTAAGTTTACATTGAATTTTGTAACATATGAAACAAACAAGATGTTACACTGAGAGCTATTTCTATGAATGGTAGATAGATTGATGTTTTGTTTTGTTTTGTTTTGTTTTGTTTTCGGCTATGAATTTAATGCTGTATGGTTAGCTAACAATGTTTTGACTAAAGTCCATATTTTCCAAAATGTCCACAGAAAACACAGCATATAATTTTGGATAAACTGTTAGCTCACCAACACCATGTTCATTTTAGCCAGTTTAAAGTTATTTTATACTGCTAAAATTGCCTTATAAATAACTTTTAAACCCAGTAACCTACCCAAAAAGACTCAATCTAATTGCTACAAATCCTAAAATGTGGTAACTCATTCCTGTGTGCCATATTTCTAACACAAAAGTCCAGCCTCAGAAGACCCCTGTGGATACTGCTGTGTAAGAGGCTTGGCCCCAGTTCTTCACTGAGCATTCAGCCCTCGTTATAAACACTGTGGATCATCTCACAGGCCTGTGGATGTGACCATGCTAGCATCATGTCCCAGTGGCACTGTGCTAAATATCGACTCCTTCTCACACATACAGTAGCTTCTAATGGAGGCCTGCCAAAGCCAAAGAGATGATGTGGAGAATATTCACATCTCTGTGTGAGATTAATTACTTTCACCCCTTTTTATGGCTGCATTTTGCTGACAACACCAAAAAGTAGGTCGGAGCACTTCAAGCAGCTAACGGTGGCTCTGTCATTTACCTGAACAGGTGTAACCGTGTTGAAGTAGGGCAGAGTTAGATAGATTAAATGTTAAAATCAGCCTCAGGTAATCAATCATTCAAAAATGTTGGTGGGGAAAAACATGTACAAGCCAAAGAGCCAGCAGTTTCTGATTAAATCTGCGCTTTTAAATTCCTTCCTTTCTTCTCAAAGGGTCTGCAGCTCTGTGTATCTCTCTTCCTCTGGGATTTGTGTGTTATATTCATGTGTGTTTGTGTGCTGTGGTTGACAGAAGTCAGCGGGGTGTTTGGGTTAGCTTCAGGGAGGAAGTTCCATCATGGGCAGGGTGGTATTTCCTGAAGCTGGTGAATAAATTACACCCCAGATACCAACGCTATGAATGCATACATAACAGCCAAGCATTTTAGCTGTTATCATTCACACCTTAGCGGGCACAGAGAAAAGGTTTTTTAATAGATAGCTTCAACTTAATGTTATACGCATTTTGGAACGCTCCCCTGGCAGACAAGAAATGCTTTTCTCTGCTTTGAAAAATGTTGAGAGTCTTAGTTGCCAACATCCCCAGATTGTTTATTTATTTTTTTTAATGGAAGACTGTTGGTCTACCATTGGATGCACTAACTGATAAGAAGACAAGTCTAAATATTCTACAATGCCTAATCTTAGAAGGAAAACCGAGTGGGGCAAATAGTGGATTAATGCTGTCAGACACTTTACTGTACCTTTAAGTTATAAAGACCAAGCACTGAACACCTGACATTAACTATTACGTTAACTTGATCAGAACTTAAATCTCCTCAGTGATACTTTCGCCTGAAAATACTGACTGATGTTAATTGTCAATAATGATTCTGATACCGTCAATAAATACGAGCAAGCTTTTGTTAGCTGGCTGTGGGCTGAACAAACTACCGGCTCAGGGAGTACTTCCCATAAGTGCCATACAGGGGACTTTTTTTTTTTTTTTTTTAACTACAATTAGAGAACACATTTACTTAAAGGCTGAGCAAGCAATGGGAGTAGTCTGAGTAAAAAGTGTGTATTTTGCAGAATATTGGACATTACGATAATATAATTAGTACAGGGCTGGCACACCTGATCTTAGCAAAAAACCTGATGTTAACTATTACATACTGCATGGACAAGCTCTTGCTCATCACTTTCCTCCGTCTCCTCATCTGTCATTGCCTCCTTTTCTCCATCTCTGACAATCTATTACAGCCACATCAGGAGATCCATCTGGGCAAAATGTCCACACAGTCAGTTTGTTCCTCATAAAAATGTCTTCAGAGTTCTCAGTTTAATAGAAAATAATTTAAGGGCTTTCGGCAAGTTTCAACAGTTTTATGATTAGTTAATTTCATGGATACCCTTATGATGAAGTGATTATAAGCTCTAGTAATTTTCTCTCATCCCACTCTATTGAAGATATATGTGGATATTGAGCAAGAATTGAGCTCACACTCTTCACACAGTATATTTCAGCTCATTTCTAATTCATCACTAACCCTGAACCTACCTTGAGATATGCAAGAGTGGAATGGGGTGAAAAAAGGCTGACTGGACGTTTTCTACATTAATCAATGTCAGAAGCTGGTTGTGTTTTCATCTGAGAGGAAAAGCTCATTTTCAATGGAAATTATTCACACTTTTTAGGAGGCAGAAGTTGAAAGAGACACTGTATACTGAATTTGCTATTAATAATACTGCTTTGGGAACTTTGACTTTTCAGCCTCATTTTGTTTGGTGTCAAGTTTTTGAAAGCCTGGTGCTCCTGGTAAAATTGATAAAGCAGTACGAGTTTATATTAGTAATAGATTTTGATTTACTGTAACAGTCTGCATAAACAGACATTCATGAATAAATGTTGTGGTGGTCATAAAGTTTTTGATCTATTACCCCTATAAAATCAGAACTATAAAGAATGTACGACTTAATACCTGAAGGACTTCATATCCTCAACACGTCTTGTCCTAACTGAACGTGAGCATCAAGTGTTTTAACTGTACAGCTGGAGAAAGAGGCGTGTCGTGCTTTGTATTGACGTGGAGAGGTCTCAAAGGCTCATAAATACACAGCTCTCTGTGAGCCGAACAAAACTGGTGCTGAAATTGAAAGTAAATCATTTCACTCCCCAAAATAGATGTATGCTCCGCTTTCTCCACCATGTTAAACAGATAGACAAGCTCTGCTGAGTGAGACAAGCCAAAGATAACCAAGAAAATCCCTCCTGCACCCTCTGTCCTTGATCCTTGTCCGCAAAGACAGGGCAACAAGGCCAAAACATTGCACTGCATCACACAGCATTGCACTTCGTTACTCACTGCAGTTAGTACACTCATGTATGATTCAATGTAAGCCTGATTGGTTGCCAGTGGTTCCACCCGTTGCACTCACTTAGGACATGGTAATAGCCTCTACTGCATTTAGTGCTCAGTAACTTACACAAGTAATATTAGAATGTTCTCTGAGCCAGTACTGTGTGTAAAGTTGCATCACACAGTGGGCTTACATGTAAAAATGTGAGTCCATTGAAATTTGGGGTACTAGACCCTGTCCCAGGAGACACTGGGCAAGGGGCAGGGTACTCTTTGGGCCAGTCGCCAGCCCATGACAGGGCCTACATGTAGAGACAGACAACCAATCACACACATGCTCATACATCTGAAGAGCATGTTTTTGGTCTGTGGAAGGAAACAGGAGTATCCAGACAAAACCCAGGCATGAACCAGGAGCGTATGCAAACTCCATACACAATTATTATCATTATTTCAATATTTTATGTGAACTTTCCAGATAAATGCTGTGTCTTTTTATGTGTAACAACTGAAATTGGATGTTTGACTCTGTTCTCTAGAATCTTTCTCCTTTTTCCATTGGATACTGCAATCCTTTGACAGCAGCTGTGATGTATACAGTATATATTCACAGAGGAGGGAGACTGAGACAGTACGCACCTTCTCAGACTTCACAACAAAAAATGGCTTGTAATTGTTTTACCTGTAGTTTTTGCTACTAAGCATTTACTTACAATGTTTAAGGTAAATTCTCCATGGGCAGTCCTATGTTTTTAACCTCTGAAGCTTGCAACTAAGACTAACTTTTTGAAGGCTAAAAAGTGTCCTAATGAATGACTCTTTGTTTAAAGACCAATATGATTTTTATGAGGATTACAATAAGGCTTAAGACAGAATAAATCAACTGAAAGTCTCCAAGTAACATGGTCTCTTTTTGAATCTTTGACAAGTATCATCTGTACGCTTGTTCATTTTGTGTGCAGGTAACACACAACTTCTGCATGCACTGTGGTCTGTTCTCCAACAGATACTGATGGGGATGTCAGACCGTCTTTTATTGTAGATAGTAGGGCTGAACGATATGGACAAAATTTCATATCTCCATTTTCATGCCAGATATCTCGATATCAATATGATACGACATGACTACGGGTTCGATGAAAACCAAGCATTTTTCAGAAAAATAAAAACGGTTTGGAAATAAAAATGGTTTGTGGTTGACTGGCCTTAGCAGTGCATTCAAGGGCAATCGTAAAAATGAAATTTGTTGTGACTTCCAGAGCTGTACATGCAGGGCGAGCGCAGGGGAAATCTATATCATTTATATCGTTGCTTTTTTGATATTAATATCTTGAATGTTCACATCTCGATATAGATACGATAACGATATATCTTTCAGCCCTAGTAGATAGGCAAGGACACAAGACATTTGGAAGTTTGCTTTCCATCAAGCAAAAAATAAATGGCAACAGGAGTTCTCTGAATCACATGACAACATTGCACATTCTTCAGTGTGACTACTGCACACACATTGCAACTTCGATGTTTAAGCAATATATTGTTCAGCCCTCCTGCATATCAATGTCAGATTATTCAGAGGCTTGCCTTTTTACACGTTTTATCACGTTTGCATGCAGATGACACTCAGCTACACCTCCCAATCAAAGAAAATGATCAGTCAGATCTCACTTTTCTTTTACGCTGTAATGAGGATACAAAATATTGGATGGCCTGTAATGTTCTACAGCTAAAACAGTCAAAGTCAAAGGCTGACCTTCTAAAGCTTAACCAAATCAACTAAATTACTTTTTTAAATATTTATTTTTAACATCTGTGTTTAAAAATTCCTCTCATCTCTATTCTGTAACTTAAGGCTGCATTAGTATGCAGAAATGAAATGATCAGTAATTTGGGCAGCCCAGTCTCCATCCCAGTGTTACCTTATGTGCCTCAAGCCTCTGCCTTTGATACTGAAACATAAAGAGAGAGAGAAAGTGAGAGATACATTAAAGTGTTTTGCATCGAATAAATGTCCCTTGCCATCATAAAAAAGATCACTTTTATTACGTGCCATGCATCATAACCAGAAGGCTGCCCTGGCACCATCATTGCTCTTAGTGTCTGGTTTTCTTTTATACAGGACCCAAAGTAAGTTGCTGGTCATTCTCATAATACTGTCATTATAGTTTTAAACAAACTTAATTTTAAGTTGTCTCTCTAATTTGTTTTCCAGGTGGAGCCAGTTTGTGGGCCATCACTCCAGAGGAGAGGGGGAAACACGACAAGCAGTTTGACTCCCTCACCCCTGTCCTTGGCTATGTCTCAGGTAAGAGTGTTGTCACTATGAACACACTGAAGACATGTTTAGGACTAACACATCCTCGTGTTCTCTGTTATGCAGCAGTGTCATTCCCTTTTTTTATGAGCCTTTTCTTTGTTTGCAGGAGAACAAGCTAGGAAGTTCTTCCTCCAGTCTGGCCTGCCTGCTTCAGTCCTCGCTGAGATCTGGTGAGCAAAACTAAACCTTTCAGAGAGTCTTCCTGCAAAAAGAAAATGCCAGAGTTTTACCAGCATAAGTGGGTCAGCAAGTCCAATCTTTGTGAATTTTTGAGGCAGTTTGATCCTTTTGGCCTGCTTAATCTTCCTGTTAAACACTCACTTCCTACAAAGCCTGCCCCACCTAGTACGTTGTATGGAGTGTGTGCGCACTGTAATTAGAATGCACTGTGTGTAAAATGTGTGTGTGTGAGCCCTAGTGTTTGTGAATAATGCTACTGGAATTCAATCCCAACAGAGCTGTGTCCCTTGAGTAACTCCTCCTTTTCTATTGTCTCCAGAAAAAGAAATTATACTTGGAATGCTGTAAATAAACCCTAGAAGTAAATCATATTATGCTACTGTGCTCTCTCTTCCTCTCTAGGAGCTTGGCCGACATGGACAGCGATGGAAAAATGGACAGGCTGGAGTTCTCCATTGCTATGAAGCTAATTAAACTTAAACTTCAGGGGCGAAACTTGCCGTCTTCTCTGCCAATCATCATGAAGCAATCGCCAATCTCCAATTCGGCATCAATCATGGCTCCATCTGCTCGCTTTGGTAAACAACAAAATCCAAGGATATCTAGTCACTATCAGATTCCATAACACTAAATCTAAATTTACTACTACTACTATCCCACAGAACAGTTGCTCTCTTAATCCCTCCATATATGTTTCCTCCCAACAGGAATGGGCTCAATGCCAAACCTGTCAATTGGTCTGTCGTCCATGTCAACTTTGTCTGCCATGCCCATCCTAACACCCATCCAAGCTAACCCCCCCATGCCCACTGTGCAACCCCTGGTGCCAACTCCAATGACTCTGCCCCTCATTACCTCTCTGGGAAACTCTGGGCTCCCCAATGGCAATGTCAACCTCCTCACCCCACCACTTGTTCCCAACAACACAGGTTGGTTCTGCAGGGAGATATACAGAGAATGATCAGTAGTTTTACATAAAAGTCCTGCCTAATGGCTTTTGGTATTTACTTGTACACATTGAAAGACTGCAGCTAGTATTGTGTGTAAGGTAAACTCCATGGCTGTCAGAGTGGAAGCCGAATGGATGTCAGACTTAACAATCAGCCTCTTCAGCAAACATAGTCCATCACCTGCCCTGCTGTGCCCCTACCTCAGTACTACCTCAGTATTTGGAGCCATTGAATTGATCTCCATTCCATTCAATTATTGAGCCCAAAATTGACTATTTTTATTCCTTTAAAGCATTTTAGAGAAAGTGAATTACTTTCTTTGTTTTTAGAAGTCTTTCAGATCTTCTTGATTTATAAACTTGTGACCAAATTGTGCCCCTAGGTCCCAAGTGGGCAGATGTCTCTCTACCCAAGTGGTGGCAGGGCTAATTGTTGGACAGGAGGAGGCTCATGGAAAGCAAAAAAAAAGAGTGTATTTATTCAGCCCATGAGGGAAAAACTATTTTATCAGTGTCAACACAGTGCTGAGAAAAACAAACTATGTAGGAGTATGGCGTAACTCTTACTTCCTAGCAGTGACTGTGCCATACGTGGACATGGTCTCAGTTATGTCCCCCACTGGCATTAAGGAAGACTTTTAAAGAACAACAATAATGATGACCAAATAAAAACGCTGTCAGACAATCTTAAGCCATCCAGAAACAGGCAAAAAGAGGTAGATTAGGTGTGCCCTTTGCCTCTTGGTAATTGGCTATAAAATGCCCCGGTCAGTCAGTTCTGCCATGTCCCCTAAAATGCAGACTGTTTGGCCTTAAAAACTGAGATGGATGTGATGCAAAAAAGTTCAACAAAAAGTCATCTTCACGATGTGCACACCAAAAAGATATTATTAGTCAGACTGTGTGTAGGCTGTAGACATGATACTTTACTATGGATGTTATTGACACTTCTGCGACTTATACAGCCAGCCTCAAGTGGACACTTGTGGAACTGCAGTTTTTTGCACCTTTCATTTGGATTCATTTTTGCTACCTAATGAAAATGCTTGTTCTTTAAGTAGGGTAATATTTCTTAAAGAAGGATGTAGTTACTACTGAATGTAGCTTTTGCTAGGTAGCCTAACAAACTGAAGCCAAGGTTTGTACAGCAGATTTTCATATAATTTAATAAAGAGTAAGAAGGTTGTAAAAAGAGAAAAAAAGATTTTCTCTGGTTCTCTTCTCCTAATTTACCACCCCCTCCATCTGTCCCTTAGCTGATTTTTTTAATCTCAATTTCCCTGCATTAGTATAACTTTTTTGCTGTGAAATGAGCATTTCAATGAGCTTGGTTGTAAAATTTCTTCATTACTTTTATGCTTCCTTGATCATTACCCTCCTCTCTCTGCCAGTGAAATATGCCAGTGCCACAGCTCTTTAAACTAAAACACTTCAGCCAAGGGCTGCAGACAGCTGGGATGGCTTTGTTTTTATCCAGATGTCAATAACCTTGCAGCTGTAGCTCTGTGTAATGTGATTGTAAAGTATGAGGAGATAAGATAAGATATACACACATTCAAGGGCAACTGCACCCTGTGCATCTGCATTATGTCAGAGATTGATTACATAAGAGAGAAAAGGACCATGCTGTATATATTTACACACTTGGTGGACACCAGGCAGAACCTTTTTTTTTCCACATTATCTTAAATTTGTCATCATGTTTTATGGTTAACCACCTCTCTCCTATGTTTGCAGCTCTCCCTCTCTCTGGCTTCTCTTCCCCTATGGCATTTTCTCCCTCCACTGGCTTGTCAAATGCAAACTCTCTCCTGGACCTTGGATCAAGCAGGTGAGATCCTGGAAGGAACATTAGTACACAATTAGAAAGACCAAACTAGATAACTGAATCAGCATCTAGCATCTTAAGACATAAAGATTCCAGCTCAACTGTTGGTGAACTACATATGATAATAAAAAGTGTTGGTCAACTATGTCTCTGGTACTTATCTCATTGTCAATGTTGGTAGGCAATTGCTAGCATTCAGCTTAAATTTTCTGGCCTATTTCACCTGAAAGCTGCTAGCATAGATTGGTTTAGCAAGATTATTATTTTTCTCATAATACATTATCAATCACCAAAAAAACCTGCCTTATTTTGCATCTAAAATGAAATATTTGCATTTATTTTCCTGTAGTATTTTTGAGTGTAAGTAAGCAATAGTCATTGGCATTTAGCTTAAAATGATAATGTTATATTTTTGTCCTTCCTACCACGTAGCATAACATAGTCAAGTGAAAATGGCAGAAGAAGGGTTTTTTAACTTATTATCTGTAGAAAAATAAGGGAGGTCTATTATGGCCAGAGAAATTAAAAGCTATTCACTTTAATATTTAAATTTTATGTTTTTAGCAAAGGATGTTAGCTTGTATAAATCTAATAGAATAAAAACCTCTTCAACTTTAATTTCAGTTTCCAACAAAGCATTTAATGTTTTTCTTGAACAATAACCTTTATCTAGTGTGTGAGAAGGCAAGTGTTGGATTTATAAACTGCCTGCCCCATGCACAAAAGCTATGGTCCTTTTAATATGGTTTGGTTCCAGTCCTCTACACCATACTGTGACGTTCCCCTATCTTTTGGTATTGGAAACACTAACTACCTTACTATAAAAGTATAAAACCCACTACAAAATAATACTTAACACTCTGTAGTATCATCTTATGTGATATTAACAGAGAGGAAACTAGAGTCTGAGAGTGATTCTAGTTTCAGCTACAGCTAGATTCCCCCTTAAACAGAAAACTCTGTATCGTATTTCCTCAATCCCTCTTGTGGTGTTTTGTGTGGTTTGGGAAAAGGCTCCAATCAGTATCTGATTTCATCCTTGCGTATTGTTTTGAGTGATGCTGACCTCTTTACAAAAAGTCCTGCCCTCAGGTGTAGGTGGTACAACATGCAATAATAAGGGCAGGAGTGAAGTCAAACACCTAGCCTTGGATTCACCTTTAACCTTTACATCTTATATAATACCAGACACTTTATCTTTGTCCTGTTTTTGTCTCCCAGAGCTAAAACAAGGTTTAAAATCCTTTCACGCTCATGTACAGAAAGCCGATGGCAGTGGGTGGATCTCACACTGTATCTCCCATTGTTTCCTTAAAACCTTGTCTTTTATTTCAGGAGTGTTGCAAGGTTCCACCCAGCTATAATAACCAAAAAAATCACTTCAATTGAGTGTCATAGACCCAGACTATCCTTTTTGCTATTTTTGCAGAGGCATTGTTTATAATAAAAACAGAAGGGCTAATTAGCATTGCCTGAGGGTACGGTCCTGTCTTGTTTCAGAGAGTCATCGTCTTGGTTTTGCACTTGCTTCCTCTACAGCTAATTAAGAGCCAAGAGATAACACCGGGGAGTCTCCAGGCAATTAGTGGTTTTAGAGTCATAGCTGGAATACAGGGGAGAAGGCGGAAACACTGACCACATAATATTATTCTGTAATTTCCCTTTAGGTGATGGCCCATGCTCATGCCTCTCTTTTTATTTTATTTCATAGTTCAAATTCCTCCTCCACCACATCCTTGGCCAGTAACTCTCCAAAGACTGGAGCGAGTGACTGGGCCGTGCCGCAGGCCTCGAGACTCAAGTACCGTCAGCAGTTCAACACGCTGGACAAGCTCATGAGTGGCTACTTGTCGGGTAGGTGAAACGCACTTGCTCTTCAACTAAAACAAACATGTGGCCTCTAGAGCTGCACAGCTGCTCATAAGTGCTGTTCTCAAAGTTTGTGAGAACATTCATGGGTCAGTCTCACTTCACACAAATGCACTTACACACACTTTTGACTAGTCTTGGCTCCACTTGGCAACAGCAAGGCATAGTTAGACAAGCATGTCTGCTGGAGCTGTCATGGGAAAAAGCCCTGCTGTTATGTCTGATTTTTGTTTTTCTTTCATTTGAAGGACCTCAAGTTAGAAATGCTCTCATAGCATCCAACCTGACCCAGACTCAGCTAGCTACCATCTGGTGAGTATGGGGAATATGTGTGTGTTCTTACTCATTAAAGCAACACTTTTTTAGCCTCCTCCAACCTAAAACAGGCAGAAATGTAAAGTCAAAAGAACTATTTTCATGATTAACAACTTAAAATCTTCTACATGTTGGTTTGACAGCTAATTAGCAAATAGATCACAATGGCTGTGTCTGAAATCACTCCCTACTTACTCAAGCATGCATTAAATAGTTGAAACACCATTTCGTATCAGTGTCCTAAGTCTGAGTAAGCATTGTTTTACCCTATATGGTGCACTTACTTTGTCTCACAATGCAATATGAAAAGTTGTGAACTACTGTTGGTCTTAAACCAGGAAAATAAACCATTATTCATTGATGATCAAAGCTTTGATGACCGAAATGTGATGTTCTGCTGCTCCCAGACAAATACAAATCACAATATTTTGAGGAACTTTCACTGAAATAGTGTAGCCTTATATGTTTTAATAAAGAGGCATTAATTTTTAGACAGAACTACAGCTTTCTCAAAACGATTGTAGCCATGAAAGAAGTGCCTAAATAGCCAAAACAAAAAGTAATGTGTGAAATATGTCCAGATATTTCAGGTTCCTACTTATAATTCTGTTTCTTTACATTTCATAATCAGCAAATTATAAATATGTTTAAGTCTAGCCTTTGTGTGTTTGTTCCAAAACAAGTATTGTTCTTTTGTTGCAGAAAATACTTTATGTTGACTCCTTTATGCCTCTCATCTATTTGGGACAAATAATATATGCGTAAATCTAATTAAAACTTTAAATAATTGTATGCGCAGTTTATATAATGAATATGTAGGTTTTTACAATGAAAATGTAGGTTTTTAAGAGTTCTGAAGGCCCAAATTCATCATTAGACACTTGATAATTTGGTTGGTTGGCCTTCACTGACAACTCATAAACTAAGTCATTGGCATATTGCTACTTATGTGGCTTTACTTAACCCACTTTCCTTATATTTGTGTGTTTTATTACTGGGAAAAGTGTTGGAAGCCACATTATACATTTATTACCTTTCATAAAACTTAATTTTGCTAGCTGTCACCAGAGTTCGTCTTGATATGGATGAAAAGGGCATCAGGTATGCTGCTTCTGCAGCTTGGATGATATGGGTCTGACGGAGCTAATCATACTGAAGCTCTTTTCTTAAGATGAAAGGCGCTGGAGGAAGATGCTTCAGGCTGTAGAACAGGGGTGTCCAAACTATGGCCTGGGGGCCAATTGCAGCCTGCCAGCCATTTTAATTGGACCTGAGCAATTTCAAAAGGGTGAAATCAGATTTTGCTGTCATGTGATCATGCATGTTTTGATTGACTGATGACCAAAGAGGAACTGATTATGTTAGAAACTGGCATAAATTGAGCATATTTGCTCTAACTACATCTCAAGGTCCACTTGAGCATAAAAGGTTAACCATATTCAGTCACCAACATTTATTAAAATTTTAGCAGCTTTATGCGTTAGCACTTGTGTTGCATCTGTATGTGAAGTTGTCTTTTACTTGTACAGTAAAATGCTGTTATTTTCAATTGGAAACCCTAGCAGATGAGAAGGCAAGTTATAATATTAATATACTACTGAGCCCCATCTTTGGAAGGAAACCCGTGGAGCAGATAGTGGACTCATGCTGTCAGGTGCTCCACTGTGTTTCTAAGGTACAAAGACAGCAGAAACCAATCAAATTTTTCTAGTCCTGACATACAAATTTTGGGCTTACTTTATCAGAATATTACTTCTGTTGATAAATTTACTGCCCCACAACACTGATTAAAAGTTACAGCTGGTAATGATCCTGATGGTGTGAGGAGAAGGATTCTCCAATGTCGCTGTATCCAAACAAAACTGAAATGACAGTTTGGCAAAGACTTTTCTGTTTTAAGTGATGAAAATAATGCCCCTCCAAAGGACCCAAACTTATAGCTAACATTAATACCTAGGGGTGTCAAAACCTTTAATCAGTGCATCGTGATGCAGATGTAGATGTAGGTGCATCAATGCAGACAGTCCATAATTGTTTAATCTTGCAGAGGCTGCTGCAGGACTGCAGTATCAGTCTTGTTTCTGAAGAAGAGAAAAATCTAGTATAGGAATACAAGACCTACACAATAAGTTTATTTTGGATTACAATGAAAATACATTTATGCTGCAGTTGATCATCTTAAAGGCCATTTTAATTGATAGAAGGAGCTCACCTTTATCTGACTGCTTGCATTTTTTTTTTAATCTAAGAAGTTGCCTGGTGCAGTAATATGAAAAATCAAGGATACTTCCCACTATGTTGCATCGTTATGCATAGTCATATTAAATTGAATTGGATCAAATCAAGTTTATCATTAATTTAATAATCATAATCAAATCTAATTGTGAGACTAGAGAAGATGCACAGCTCTATTAATACCACTGTGTTCCTGTGCCTTTCATTATATCTAAGCACGTGTTGTTGTCTAGAGATGACAATTTCAAAATCATGTGCTGCAGCTCCACACAGTGATCAATGTTTGTTGCCACTCTATTTGCCCTCTTGCCATCTGCACTAATTATGTGACTGAAAGCTATTAAAGCTTCGTGCTTTACCCCAGTCAGTAAATAAATAATATATGACTGATGATTTGTCCACTTATTTTCAGAGAATCATTTCACGTTAGCACATAAAAGCATAGAGTTTAGCATAAGAAGGGGAAACACAGTTAACTGATATGAGCTGGCCCGGCCCAAATTAATAAGCCGAAACCACAGTGCCTAACCGTAGTGTCTCTAAAACTTAATTTCATTATTGCAGGTTTACTCTTTGTCTTACTACATTGTGTTCAAATAGGAACTTGGCAGATGTGGACAAAGACGGTCGGCTCCAAGGTGACGAGTTCATTCTGGCCATGCACCTGGTTGACATGGCTAAAACTGGCAGACCCCTTCCCCTCACACTTCCCCAAGACTTAATACCTCCTTCTCTCAGGTGTAGTAATACAAAAACACACTTCACCTCATCTACGCTTACAGCTTGTATCAAAACATCAGACCTCCTTGTTTCTCATTTCAGGGGAGGATCCAAGTCTTCAGAGCTTGTGAATGGAACAGGGCCTTACATCTCCCCCTCTTTACTGGAAACAACTGAGACAGATCCTGCTCAGAAGAACAAGAGCAATGGTAAAGAGTGACCTGATATATGTGTTTATCTTTTAAATGTAACAATGTCACCTCTTCATCATACCTCTCACATCCCATCCACAGTGTCATTCGAGGACAAGCTAAAAGAAAACTTCGCTAGAGGAAGTGCTGAACTGGAGAAACGACGGCAGGCTCTGGAGGAGGCGCAGAGGAAGGAGAAGGAGAGGAGAGAGAGAGAGGAGAGAGAAGAGAGGGAGCGACGAGAGAGGGAGGCCAGAGAGCAGGAGAACAGGAGGAGGCTGGAGGAGGAGAGACGACTGGAGAGGCAGAGAGAGATGGAGAGGCAGAGGGAGGAGGAGAGGCTGAGGGAGCTGGAGAGGAAGGAGGTGAGTGTGGGGGGAAGACGTGAGATGTAAAGCGTTCAGATTGGATATGTGGTGATTATAGGCATAGGCAGTGTGCCATGTTCTTGTATTTACATATTTTCAATGAAACATGGGACAAGACAATGTTGTTTGATTAAAAATAGCTTATTTGGCACTGAAATAATGTCATTTGAGAGCAATGTTCAGGGCTTCCACAGATTTTTTGTCAGTCTTTAAAGTCTTGGGTTAAATTTTTAAATTCAAGGCCATAAAAAGTCAAGAAAAGTCTTATTTTTACTGAACAAAATTCCTAAATTTTAGAAGGCATCTCACTGTCTATTCTACCCAAACCTGAATCAATGCAGTTTTTATTTTATTTCCTCTCACGTACAATAAAGTGTGTTGATACCCCAGAGCAGTGGTGCTCAAACTTCTTTAAGAGCAGCAGACCTCTGCATGCCATGTGCGTGCATTTAACTCAAAATATCAAGAAATTCATTTTGGTCCGAATTTCCCATCTTTAAGTTACCTTTTTTTTTTTCAATTTCAGGCAGCAAAGCAGGAGATGGAGCGCCAGAGGAGAGAAGAGTGGGAGCGTGCAAAAAGAGAGGAGCTGGGAAGGAGAAGAGAAGGGGAGCAGGAGGAGATCTCAAGACTCAGGGCAAAGAAGAAGAGTTTGGAGCTGGAGCTGGAGGCTGTGGTGAGACAACACTGTTGTTATCAATAATAAGTGAATAATTACTTTATGAATGTAAGGATGGAGGTACACTTAACATCAATCATCTCCCAGGGCAACAAGCACAAGCAGATCTCAGACTGTCTCCGTGATGCTCAAAGCAAGAGGCGGATTCTGAAAGCGGAGGTGGATCTTGTA
Source organism: Cetoscarus ocellatus (assembly GCA_037902135.1). Taxonomy (NCBI): domain Eukaryota; kingdom Metazoa; phylum Chordata; class Actinopteri; order Labriformes; family Labridae; genus Cetoscarus; species Cetoscarus ocellatus. The sequence goes on along the minus strand of JBAMNC010000528.1, from coordinate 25,195 downwards.
AATCAGAAAAGGGACGAACGCATCACAGAAATCAACAACTTGCAGCTTCAGTTCCAGGTGAGATGGATTTTTTCGCTTTCACTTCTTTTATCTAACTAAAATAATCCTTTGACCATGTTGTTAAGTTTCCCGTTTGACTCTTGTGTTTCTATAGGACTGGCAGAGAAAGCTCTCACAGCTGATCCCAGAGCAGCAGAGGCTGACTGAGAAACTACAAAACATTAGTCTCAACAAAATCCCCTGTGTGTGACAAAAGCCCTCCTATAAATATTATTTTATTAATGTAGGTATTTCAGACCCCTAAATGTTTAACTTTTGTCTTGTAGCGGTGACTTTGACCTCACTGACAGGGAATGTGAAGGAGAAGGGTATGAATTGTAGGAGGCTGAAGGACCAGCTTGACACTCTGGAGAGGGAGACCACTGACAAACTGTCTCAGATGGAGGAGTATAACAAAGAGCTGAAGGTCAGTAAATATTACATTTATTTATTATTTAGGATGTTTATTATTATTTAGGATATGTTTGCTAGCATGTGCTAGCTGGGTACTGATTTTCTGAACTTAATGTGCAAAGTGGAAGATGGAGTTTTGTTTCCTGTGAGCCTTTATACTTCGGATTTTAATTGGTTTGGATATTTAAGACTTTTTTTTAGTTTTGTAGATTTATATATTGTATCATTTTTTTCATCTTTAAGAGCTGAACTACCTCTATCTCTATACCAGTTCAGCTAATCTTTCGCTTGTTCAGCGCTAAATGTATAAAAATTTTTACAGTCTGACATGTTTGACACTGTCTGGAAAACTGTTTTATTCTCAATAAGCTTGCCTAAGAGAGGGTACAAAAACATATGTTAACCAATTTTGTGCTGGTGCATAAATTCCATTAGCTATTTGGTAGCTAAACACAAAGTTGGTATGAAAAACAATACATACTCCCTGTACTGTTATGCTTTAGTTTTGGTTTGGTTGAGCAAGATGCTTGCCCATTATGCAAACAAAGAATACCCCCTCCTTTTACTGGTTGGTTGCCTGCACACTGCAAGAGCCTCAAAGTGCGCGGACATAACCCACTAGGCTATCAGTACCCTAGATTTCTGTGTTTTTATAGTCTTTTATCTTGACTTTATAAACTTTTACATCTTGCTTATGCTTGGTGCGCTGTTGCTCTTAGGGGACAAATGATATCACATTGTCAGTATTAGTGTCTTGTTTTCTTCTAAATAGCACCAACTTATAACAATATTTATTCTGGATGCCAATGAAGATGTAATGATTCTGGGCTAAAGCCACAAACATTTCTTTATTACTCAATCCAAGTATAAAAGGTCTTTTTTTTTTATCAGGCTCTACGCTACAGGCATGACACAAGGTGAAAGGCTTCTTCTGGTATCATTTTCTTCCACACAATAGAGGCTGCTCTAACTTTGTTGGTGATAAAAGTTATACATTTTCTAGCATAATGCAGCAGTCCAGGAATCTGTCTCAACAGAGTATGATGGATTACACCAATAAAACAAAAGCTGCTTTTCCTTTCTGTTCCCTCATCTACATGCAGATTACTGGAAAAGAACAAAAAGATGAGTTTAAACTTAAACACTGCTGTGAAATCTTGCTCAACCTGTCACTGTTAATCTCAGGTTTCATCCCCCAAGCAAAGAAAACCTTGTTACTTAACCGTTATTGTTCATATGCATTCAGACTGAGCTGACACACTCACTGGATAATTCAATACCTGTGAAAATGATGTCATGCACTCTCATGAGTATACCAGGAGCGGGACAGTTGTTGCTGCAGTTTCAAACCTGCTAAAAACTAACTAAAGCTTTTAACGCCTCTTTATCTTCTCTTTTTCCTCTGCTTCGTACTGGATCTCTTTCATATAACTTTGTTGCTCTTTCCTTGTCCTTGCATGACCTTAAACATACCTTTAATATTTTCCACCCTCTGTCCATCCCGTCCTCCACCCTTCTCCGTGCTCTCCTCCCTGTCATTACACCATGTTTCTCTAAAAGTTCGGGGACATGGACGACTGTGTCCTGCGGGGCCTTCTGTCCCTGTTGGCCTGCCTCAGTCAGCTCTTCCTCCTCATCAAGGTTATCTTTCTTTCTTTTTCTTTCTTTCTTTCTTTCTTTCTTTCTTTGTTTCTTTCTTTCTTTCCACATCCCACTGTGTAATCTCCCATCACATATTTTATCATGTTTTCAGTTGTTTTTCCCTCAAGCCACAATCTTTAATCTTCATTTTGATCCCTCCATGATTCTGTAACTTCTCTAATCCCTGCTATTTTTTGTTTATTAAATGTGCTTTGGTGCCACATCTTTCCTCCTTTTTTAGTTGTTTCAGTCCATGGGATTTGTTCTAGTCAGTGTTTTCTGTTCAAACAGGATGTACCCTGAGGGTAAAACACACACGCAGAATGCTTAACCTGCACATTTTATGTCAGAAAAAGAGAAAAAAATGCACTTAGCTTTTAAATATGAACACAAATAACAAAAAATGCATGTTTCCTTGCATGACTGCAGGTTTGTTTGTTTTTTTAGTCATGTGTTCTGCATGATTTGAATGGCTTGCAGTGTTGCATCACACCAACACAAAGACATATACAGTACTTCTTTACTTCTTTTTGCAGATTAATTATTGATTGAATGAACAGTAGGGGTACATTATACTGTTTTTTGTATCAGCTGATACTGATGCAGATATATAAACACCTCTTTCTGTGAAGAACACCGAGCCCCCTGTACATATCTACAGATGACTTTTATTGTGACTGGCTTTTTTTAAACAGACATAAAAGAACTAGATTAGCAATTGATTCTAAAATAAATGATAAAGGTATTCTTCTTCATATGAGAGCTTTAAGTGATATATATTGATAACAAAAATATTTGTATAGAGAGGTGCAGGAGTGAGTCCCAAAATGTAGAGGTGAGTTAGTACTTCTGGTCTCCTCATCCCAATATCTAAGGTTTTGTTTTTTTTTGACAAATGCCTGAAAATCCATGGTGAACACATACTAAATAACTGGAACATTTTTTGCAACAGAAAATGCATCTCAAATACCCCAATTTTAAAATTTTAAAGCTTTATGTTGTCTTTATAGGGACATTTGTAAACAAACTGCTAACAAGGACCCAACAAATGGACCCTAATGTTATAATCTCTTAATGTTTTTTGATAAACCATAATACATATGCGATAGCCACAGCTAAAAGCACCAACTTTATGAGGCCAATGGATTAGGATGAAATTTCCAAACAATGGGCTACTTATCATGATAATCAAAATGTGTATGTTTCATGAACTTTTTTCATCACAGACCATATTGTCACCACTGAAATTGCTCAGAGAGTACAAACCTCCGCCAAGGCATTCCTGACATTGTCAGCTGAGTCATGATTAAAAATGTGGTGCAGTGGTAACAAATCCTTTAATAAATCCCTTTATACGCATCTGTCTTCAGATCACATTCCTGTTGTTAGTAAGTAAGCTTTTTGTACTTGCGTGTATATCTTGTGTGTACCATGTCGTTTAATCCTTAGGGCATCATTGTGGATATAATCATCAGAGACACGCACACCCATTAGTTGGTGCTGAACCACTCTCTGTTTGGAAGCTTAAACTTCGCAACAGGCAATGACATTTTTTTACCCCCAAATAATTAATGTTGAGTGTTAAGGTTCAAAACAAGAAGAAAGCATGGTTTAAATTCAGGATGGACCATGCCTTTACAAATGTTTAGAGGCCCCTACATCACTCTGGGCCCCAGAGAGCTTACCCCTTCATTCTCCCTTATGGGCAGCCTCACATTTATACTCTATCATACACATTTACACAAAACTGTCACTTTGGTGGGTGACATTTTTGGGTAAGTGTCTTTTCTAAGACACAGCAACATGAAACCGCAGGGGCTGGGATTAAAACCCAGACAATCTGGTCGGAAAAGGTCCATCTCCACCAATGATGTATCGTCATTCTGATCAACATGCATTTCATGAGGCTCAGTTTTATACACCAACGGCTTTGACTGCTTTGTGTTTGAACAGAACCAAAGCGTGCACTTGTTATGTTGCCTTGTGGCTGTCTTTGAAGTGTTAAACTAGTTGGTGCTTCTGCTTTTTATATCTCTCTAATGCATTGCAATATAATGTGACCGTACCAGGAGCTGAGGGAGAAGCAGGTGCGGCAGCAGGCTGTCCTGGATGACCTGTACAGAGTCAAAGAGGAGAAACTGAGGGAGCTACAGAAGCGCAGGGAGGAGGAGATGGAAAGAAAGAAGAAAGAAGAAGAGGAGGCGGCCAGGTGAGTGTTTTAATAAAACACACGCTGTGTTTGGAGCATGAGGTGACTCTGAGAAGTTGTATCTACTTACCCTAGGCGAGCAAAGCTAGAGCAAGAGAGAAGAGAACAAGAGAGGAGGGAGAAGGAAGAAGAGGAGGCGCATCAAAGGAGGCTCCTGGAGGAGCAGAAGGCCCGACAGAGGGAGGAGGAGGAGAGGGAGGCACAGGCTCGCCTCCAGGCGGCTCGAGAGAAAGCACAAGAGGAGGAGAGGAGGAGGAGAGAAGAGGAGGAGGAGCGGAGGAAAAGAGAGGAGGAGGAAGAAAGGAGGCGTAAAGAAAGGGAAGAGGAGGAGGAGAAGAGAAGGAAAGAGGAGCAAGAGAGAGAAGCACAGCAGCTTGTGTTGCTGAATCAGCAGTCATCCAAGCTGACGTCATACAGAGCACTGTACTCGTTTGTTGCACGAAATGCAGACGAGCTGAGTATAGATGCAGACGGCCTTATAGAGGTACAAGACACACCTCATGATCACACATACCCAATTAGGAGGTTAAGTAACTAGATAATTAAATATTATTTGCGTTTTAGATACAAATAGCAGTAAACATGCAACTGTGACAAAGGATTTCTAGAGATCAACCAAAGAATTTTACCCAAACAAGCATTTTAAAAGGAGTTCTGGCATCAATAAGTCAAATTAATCTCTTTGTCTGTTGCATATTTTCAGCTTACGCTGTAGAAATGTGAGCAATTTTGAAAAAATATTCTTGAAAAATACATTTTTTAAATCTAAATAACATCTTAGCTAGCAATTATATTTTAGCAAACTTTCGTGCAGTAAGGTTGAAAAGGCTGAAAACAAAAACTAGTCATGGAAAAAGTTTTTTATATCCTATCAAATTAGCTGCTGCACTAGCCAGCAAAGTTGAGCTAATATTGCAGATTAAAGTTTGCTTTCCTGAAAAAACCAGTTCGAAAGTTTTTATGTTCTATGCTTAAATTATTCTTGTTGCAAACTAGCATTTTACCTAAAAGGTTTTCTTAAAAAGAGAGTTCTTATTTTAGGAATGCTTGCCATTCTGAAAAAATAACCCATCAAATATTTTCATTCACATCTTGTCAGATTTTTAAAAAATATACTAATAAATCTGAACTCTTTTCAAGTCAGCACATGTGTACAGTAGTGGTTCTCAAATAGTTTGACAGGGCGGTTACAAACTAACTGCTAACAAGGACTACAAAAATGGCCAGGGACCCAGCTGCAAGCATTTCTGATTGTTTTTTAATAAATAATTAGGCATACATATACACACCAACTTGATAAGGTCATTCAAATAAGAGGAAATTCTTCAAGAAGAAGATGTTACCAATTTTTCTAGCACAAAGACCACATAGTTCCTCATGGTGTATCAGACTTGAAATAATAAGCTAACAGACCACAGTGTCAGTCTTTCAAAGAAAAAAAGGTTTATTATGGAAAAAAAAGCTAATTGAGACTAGCTGTGTCAAGTGAAAATTACTTCTAAGTGACAAAAGTATATATAAATGGAGAAAGAAGGTGGTATTTGTCAGTACAGTAAACAAGTCTATTTTCACCTTGCAGCTTTGGCAGGTTTGTGTAATGGGTATCTAGACCCACTTTTGTGAAATTGCAGTACAACAGTAATTGCTCCTGATTTGTCCAAAGGTGGAAGCACTCTGAACAAAGACGTCTATCATTATCACTTTATCTCTGATTGGAGTTGAGTGAACTGTGTTTTTCTTGATGCAGGTGGATGAGCAGACGGTTGGCGAGCCTGGCTGGCTGTGTGGGAGTTACAATGGAAACAGGGGCTGGTTCCCTCAGAGTTATGCAAAGAAATGCTCCACATCTCCTACCACTGAGCCTGCTCTTTTTTCAGCTGGAAATACATCCTGTCCACCACCACCACTTAACCCAGGGTAACAGACTGTGAAGTATAAGATGAGACAGTTTCTCTATGGTATTTCAGATCCCAATTTAGAGCAGTTCTGTGCTATTTGCTCTCTGCTAGTCTTTGACAGTCATCTTGGGAATCGCAATGTATGCCACAGCACAGTTCTATTGTTTTTATTCATGTGCTGGCTCCTCTTCCTGATAGTTTGTCCCTCTTGTTTGACATAGAATCTCAGATGGAGAGGAAGCACAAAAAAGCATTGTTCAAGCCCAATCAGATGATTCACAGGTAAGGTGGAAAATAAAAGCATGTGCCTTTATTTCAGTTGATTGCATGTAGGAAATTGTCTGACTATTCTGCCTCTGGACCATTTGTGCCTGCAGGAGGTTTACAAGTTTCTGACAATGAAAGTACAGTGAGTGGTCAGGAGGAGGGGTATGGGTTGTCTTTCTGGTAGTGTGATTATTACAAATCATAGAAGCAAGGTATGAAAATGAGGCCCGAAGACTTGAGTCCCCAAAGTCTAAATTCCAAGTAGTTCATCCTTCAGTTATTGTGGACATTTATTACTCTGGAAGTTTGTTCCACAGTTTTGGTGCGTCACAGCAAAAGAAGCATCTCTAAAGGTTTTGGTTCTGTTCTGTGGAACGGCTAAAAGAGAGGATTCAGAGGATCTAAGGGGCTGTTTTGGTTCATAAACTAAAACCATCTCTGAGAGGTATCCTGGTGCCAGGCTATGTAGATCCTTAAATTAGTAAAAGAATTTTAAAATCAATGCGATAACTAACAGGCACAACAATTTTATGTCCTAAGTCTGAATGTACATTTGTGCAAAGTTTGAAGAAAAACCCTCAGAGTCTTCTTGAGAAATTCCTTTAAAAAGCAATGGATGAACACGAGGAACAGTGACCTTACCCTTTGACCTATGACCTCCAGATGAAAATCTATTGGAATTAACTCAGAATGAACATTTGTGCAAAGTTTAAAGCATTCTTGAGAAATCCCCATCAAGAGCTGTGAAATGAACATGAGGGCCTTTTTCATGTGACCTACAAAAAAGAATTAGTATATCCTTGAGTCAGAGTGAACGTTTTTGTAAACTACAACAGAAAATTCTTCTTTGTGAGCTTTAAAAATATTCCATTCACAAGTGAAGGGATGATGATGAGGAACAATGTCCTTTGATCTTGCATCTCCAAAGTCATGAGTCAGAGTGAAAATTTGGGCAAGGTTTAACAGAAGTACCTTTAAGTAATGTTGATCCATAGTTATTAGAGGCACCTTTTACTTAATGTGCACATTTGTGCAAAAATTGAAAAAGCCCTCAAAGGATGAACATGAGGCTTCATGTCGGCTGAAATCTAATCAGATGGGTTGCCGACGCTGTCAGGACACAACAAACTGGCTGGCAGTCAAAGGTGACAATTGTGAAAAGTGTAAATAAAATCCCCCCAAACACAAAGATATTGTGTTTTCAAGCAAAGGAAGACTACTAGCCTCTTTCACCTTGACCTTTGACCTCCATAATCCCATCATTTATTCTAAGATTCAGCATAGACATTGGTCCAAAGTTTGATTAATAGTCTTCAAAGCCTTCTGAAATGTCCCTTTTACAAGAATTGGATGAACATGCAAATGAGGGATGGACAGAAGGCTGGACAATAGGAGAGACCTTAATTCTTGACAGTCACAGACTGAAGGATATGAAAAACAGACTCTGTACTCCTGGACAGAAATTTTAGAGTCAGATACTTTGAATTCAGATTGTTTTGTAGCTGTATCAGTTCAGAGATTTGCATGTATTTTCTTAATAGAGTCCCAATCTTTTATTTATGAGCAGCATGGGAGTTATCTGTTTTGTTGTTTCTGAATTTATTCTGTTTTGCTGCTCTTCTAGAAAAAAAACAGAACAGTTATTTTATGTACAGCTGTTTAATAAATTTGTGATGAGGAAATGGCATTAAAGTTTCATGAGCTACTTTGAGTTTTCCCTCCTGATTGGTGTGTTTAGATTTAAGCTGCTTTACTCACTTTCCATATTCAACAAATCTGCTAAAAATATTGCCAAAGTCTGTAGTTCCACTCAGCTTTCCAGACCATTGTGGGCCTTTTTTGTTTGTTTGTGATCACAAACCCTGTTGGCTTCCTACTCCCACAACCTTTTATCAGATTTAATATTGAGCCCAACACAGTTGAACAATTTGTGTGCACAAAAGCCATGATACTTTTCTTTTATACCCTTTGCCTTTCCCAGTACAAAACATCCTGACCATGTCAGCAAACAGTTGCTGAAATCAGTAAAGAAAGTTTTCACAAGTATTTGTCTATTTCTATATACTCACATTTTTTGTGATGATTTGGCAAAACTGTTTTGCAACATTCGCACCAATAAAGCTTCTTAGGTAGTAGAGTAGAGTTGCTCCGATGAAAGTGGGTGATCCCTTTTTGGCAGTTTGCCTGAACCTTTTTTCCTTTTGTATTGATGTTTGGCGTGTGCTGCTGACCTCTTGGCCAGGTCGCCCTTGTAATTGAGATGCTGATCTCAGTGGGATTTATCTGGTTAAATAAAGGTTAAATAAATGTAATAAAACGATGTATGAACATGACAATTAATCCCTGTTTTGGTTCAAACAACTGCACCAAGCTCACCTGAAAGAGTTGGACTCAGCTTCTTTTCCAATCTACCCCTGAAGCAGTCCATTTGCAGTGAAAAAATATCAACACAGCGACTGGCACAAACAGGGTTACAAATTAACTCATAACATTGCTGTAGTAGTATAAGCAGCAGTAGTAGAAGTAGTAATAAAAGTAATTGCATTACAACAACCAGACTGACAAAGTTCTACTTGATAAGAATGTTTTGGATCTCAAAGAGTGACTTTCTGTGCTCAGGCACAACTATGAAAATAACAACAGTTCAACAGTTCTCACCCACTCCACAGCAGATCATCACAGGATCTGCCAACATCGACTGCTTTAAAAACTTGTTTAGTTCCCAGAATTTAGTCCAGCTCATTCATTAAGTAGAATTTATTAATTTTTTAAAGCTGCTCTCCACTTCTGCTAATCACTGACAGTCTCTCTGCAGACACTTCTACAGGTGTAAGGGTGTAATGAGTTACCATGCTATCTTGTGTCTTCTGTGGTCTGCTGTAGACATAAATGAGCATGAAAAGAACCTCTTCTCCATGCACTGAGTTTATTTGCATTTATATTATAAGGCGTGTCACACACTGATCAATATGTTCATCTGTATAATTGTTCTTAGGATAATTGACCACCTCTATCAAACGACTTGTTTTGTAGAAGCCCACTAGCTTCTTTATCACACTGCTGAGCGCAACGAGTCATAGCAGTGCTGTCTGTGACATAACAATGTAAGGCCCGCCCTATCTTGTAGTGTTATCTGCCCGGCTTTAAAATACTGACATGTGAGAATGAAATGATCCAGAGGAAATATATGCATTAAGCAAACTGTTGATATGAAAACTAATTGAGAGAAAAACTGAACTGAATTTAGAGACAGACAGAAAAAGAGAGGGAAGCAGTTAAGAATGGTTTTGTTTGTGACTGTGTCTTGTGTCTCAAAGAGCATTGGACGAACTGGCAAATTATTCTCCCAGCAATACATCTTATAGGTAACAAAATATCCAATGGGTATGTATTTAATGTTTAATGCTCTTTTAACACAGTTTAAATCCAAAAAAAATTACATCAGGTCTCCCTCCTACCCTGCAAATAATGGATTGAGATCTTCTTTCCCATCAAAGTAACATGTGCAACCAATGAGATTTTGGTCAGCGAGCGCTCATCTATCAACCGACTGAAGGTTGTCAGCCCTACTGCCTTCATAGTAAACTGGAGTTTCAAGAATTAGGTCTGGCTGGGGTCCACACACAGCTGCACATTAACACACACACTGCTTTGACAGCAGCTTGGTTGTGTATTTATAGCTTCTCTCCATTGAGAATTCCTCTCCCTGCATCTCAGTGGGTCACATAGACATTTACAGATCACCACCTCCCTGTGGGTAACATCATAGTTAGAGGGTCTGGCATTTGTAGAATATGCCTTTTGGTTTGAAATAGTAAATATTCCAGGTCGCTCTGTATGTAGATGAGAAACCTGGAGGTAATTACAAACACCATTTCTAATGAAGTTGGGACACTGTGTAAAGTGTAAATAAAAACAGAATACAATGATTTGATAATTCTTTTCAATCTGTATTCAATTGAATACACTAACAAGACAAGATATTTCCTAGATAGTTCCTAAAAAGCTAAGACGGGGGCAACAAAAAAGTGGGAAAGTTGATAAATACTCTATAAACACCTGATTGAAATATTCTACAGGTGAACGCATTAATTTAAAACAGGTGTGTGTCATGATTGGATATTTAAGGAGCTTCCCTGTAAGGCTCAGTTGTTCACAAGCAATGATAGGCCAAGGTTCATGACTTTGTGGACAACTACATTAGCAAATAGACAGCACTTCTCAATGTTTTAGGGATTTCATCACCTGCAGTCCATAAAGTCACCAAAAGATTCAGAGAGTGGAGGAATCTCTGCACTTAAGCATAAGCAACTACGACAAAAAACACTGGATGCCCATGGTCCCTCAGGCAGCTCTGCATGAAAAACCAACATAATTCTGCAAAGGATATTACCACGTGGGTTCAGGAACATGCAAGTTAAAACTATTCCATGCAAAGCAATAGCCAAATTTCAACAACACCTAGAAACGCCGCCAGCTTCTCTGGGCCCGAGCTTATCTTAGATGGACTGACACAAGTGAAAAAAGTGTTCTGTGGTCTGAAGAGTCCACATTTCAAATTGTTCAAGTTCAAAAGCCAACATCTGTGATATTATGGAGGTGTGTTAGTGCCCATGGCATGGGGAACTTGTACATCTGTGAAGACACCACTATAGATCAAGGTTTTGGAGCAACATTTGCAGCCATCCAAGCAATGTCTTTTTCAGGGATGTCCCTGCTTATTTCAGCAAGACAATGCCAAGCCACATTCTGCACATGTTACAACAGCTTAGTCATTGTAAAAGAGTTTGGGTACTAGAATGGCCTGACTGCAGTCAAGGCCTGTCTCCATTGAAAGTGTGTGGCACATTATGAAGTGCAAAGTTAGACAACTGAGACCCTAGACTGTTGACCAACTGAAGTCATACATCAAGCAAGAAAAGAGAGAATTGGAAAGAATTCTACTTACGAAGCATCAACGATTTAAGTCCTCAGTTTCTAAACATGTATTTAGTTTTGTTAAAAGTAAAGATGATTTAACACAGTGGTGAACATTATCCTGCTCCAGCATTTTTGGAATGTGTTGCATGTATCAATTTCAAAATGTGTGATTATTTGCAAAGAACAATAAAGTTTGTCAGTTTGAATATTGAATATTTTGTCCTTGTAGTGTATTGAATTAAATACAGGATGAAAAGATTTGTAAATAGTTATTTCCTGTTTTTATTTTAGTTTTACACAACATCCCTACTTCATTGGAATTGGAGTTTGTAAACCAGCTGTGTGTATTTGTACATTGTTTCTAATGTGAAACCTCTTATTCTTTAGTTTTCAGTACCCCTGCTGGCCCGAGCTGTCTCCTCATGGTCGTCCACCACAGAAACTCACCTCAACCTTTCCTTTGACGGTGGTGATGTCATTACTGCGCTGCTGAGCTTCACGCAGGGTGACATCATCAGCGTGCTGCAACAGAAGGATGACTGGTGGTTGGGACAACTCAACGGGACACAAGGATGGTTCCCCAAGAGCCACGTCACTCTAGAGATGGGAGATAATACAGAGTGAGAGGGCACAAATGCACACACACACAAGTCTTTGATTTCACATGAAAACTGAGATCAAGCTGAGTATGCTTGTTTTTTATCTATTTCAGTGTGGATCCATTTGACACACCAGACTCTGCTCAGCTTGAGGGTAAGTGTAGTCTATCTGTATGACAAATGTCTCCACAGATGTCTGAAAACAGGGCTGATAGTTGAATAAATGATCAGATCTGTAGCTCTGACTAATGCTCTTTTATCTCTCCTTAACCAGAGTATGTGGCCTTGTACACGTACGAGAGCCCAGAGGCGGGGGACCTGACTTTTGTTGAGGGAGATGTTGTCATGGTGACAGAGAGAGAGGGAGAATGGTGGCGAGGATGCATCGGGGACCAGATTGGGGTGTTTCCTTCAAATTACGTCCGGCCTGTTGAGCCCGAGGTGACGCAGTGTTTTGTTAAGATTAATCATTTATATATCTTTTTTATATTTTTCTCAAAGTTGCTGTTTGGAAGATTCCTGTTAAAGTCTTTGTCAGGTTCATGAACTGTTCTGAAACAAAGTGATTGTTGGCATCTACTGTGTGTACCTTCTTAAATCAATGAATACTTTGCCCTTTCAGGTTGAAAGCTTGTGCATGTTTTGTCCTAATTAGCATAGAACAGTGCTCTCTTCATGATCATATTTGGACATGAAACTGCAAAATAGACTCACAGGTACTTATATCCCGAATGGTTAAATACAGGACACACACCACATCAGATGAAGCAAAAGTTATTCAGTTTCAGGGAAGAAATAACTAGCAGCAGAAGAAAATTGCTAATTATATATTTTTTAAAAAATCAGGACTACTTTTGCATTTATTCTAAAAGCGAGTGCTGTAAAATAATGGAAAATGTAACAATGTTTAAAGGCCGTATATTATGCTCTTTTTGAACATGTTTACACAGGTCTTGCATGTCCCCAGAGTATATTTTTTTCTGGTGTGTTTGACTTTGTACATTGTGTCTGCGTGTCTATTAAGCAAGGATTTGATTTAAGTTGATTAAAAAAAATGTCTCTGTAGAGGATCAGATGCAAGTCTTGAACCCTCCCCTTTGGAAAAGCATGGATCTGTGGGGGCGGGGGGCTACAGGAGACTTTGATAATAAGCTCTGCTCTGATTGGCTGCCCAAATGATGTCTACTGATTGGGAGAAGGGGTTTCAGCTGTGTAAGGTAGAGTAAACAGCAAAGAGAGGAGGGATGTAGCTCATTATAGGGACGGAGTAATGACAACAGAGTCGCTTTTGTATTTAAAAGAAATGTATATAAAAAGTGTAATTTTCAGTGTATGTGACCTTTAAACGTATCGCTGTTATTTGAACTAAAGAGTAATTGACTGATTGGCTAAATTGAAATGTTAATTTTACATTTAAGAACACATTTTTCTTTGATTATGAATGCTTGTACTTTATAGTTATCAATTCATTCTTCCCTTATTGATGTAGGGCACAAGACCAGGAGCTCCACCCAAAAAGCCTGGTAAGAAAGTTCACAGCAGATTAAAGTGACTGCAAACACATCGATCGACTCTATAATGCTCCTGACATTTACTCGATAAACATTGATCCTCAGGTTTTTCTGTTTGGTCAACAGAGATCGCCCAGGCAGTCACTACCACAGTCACCCCCTCAGTGCATCAGCTGCATCTGTCTCCAGGGCAACTGATTGTGGTCCTGGCCAAGAACTCCACCGGCTGGTGGCTCGGGGAACTGCAGGTAAGAGAACAGAGTCACTGGGGGGAGTTATGGTGATAAATCATTTTTAACACCAACAAGATTTCACTGCAGACATGCATTAGGCTCTTAATATTGATGTACAGTTTGAGGCCAAGAGCACCTCAGAAGGCTGTGTCAGCATGACCAACCATATGATCTGATCCTCATTTTTATTGGTTAATATCTTAATGCTTCTCTGCTGGCCTTCTTATGATTGGTTTTAATAATTAAACAATGTGTAAATAAAGGTGTTTCATAAACTTACCCTAAAATCACACAGAATTAATGTTAATGTTTTTAATGTTTAATGTTTTTTTTACTTTGACGGCTTTGGCGGCATCAAAAACTTTCATTACAGTATCTGAATGAGAATAAAATGATATTCAGGACTTCAATCCCTTATTCTTATGATTTGTGCATTTTGTTGCTGGTATTTATGAGAAAAACACTCAAACATACTTTGTCTCCCAAAAAAAAAAAAACGAGAAGGAAAATCCCCTTTTTGAATTATCATTCTGAGACATGTCAGTGATCGTCAGCATTTTCTGTGTTGTTTCAGCTTAAAAGAAAAGTCACATCAAGCAAATTATGTTCAAAAAGTGGACAAAATTACTAAATGTTCCCTTTTTTTCCCAAATCTTCTGCATCAGATCATTTCAACAACTTCAGTTCTGTCCATGAATGCAAGAACTTAACTGTATCAATGCAAGATTTTGTACATTGTTCAGGGTTAGTAAGGTTCCCTACAAAGGTTTACAAAGTTTTTGGAATTTAAGGCCATGAAATGTCTAAAAGTCTTGTGTTTTTTCAGCAAGAGGTCTTAAATTTTAGAATTTTTAATGATAAATGTCTGAACAATTTTTAGACTGACCTTGTACAGTTTGAGTTAAATCTTTGTCTCAGGATGTCTGTCTCGGGATGTAGTCTTGGTATTCTCAAACCACAAGTGGAAAAGAAAAGGAGAAGATGAGGAATGCCAGTTGGATTAAATTTGGCTTCTCAAAGAAAAACATGTAGTTGTTGTCAAGGAGAGGATATGATTATGAGGTGAGTTGTTACAAAATGCACTTGGGACTTTGGGAATCAGCTGTTGAGTCTTACAGAAAAGGAACAAGCATAGATGCTTTACTTTGCAAAAACAGCTTAATTTTTTTCTTCAGTGTAGTTTAAAAGTTCCTAAAATTCTTGTTTGCAGCAACCACTTTATCAATAAAATTTGAGGGAAAAAAAAGCTCACAAAAACATAAATATGGATGAAAAGTCTCGGGTACGTCACTGATTATTTGCACCATTAGTTGTAAAACTTTGTTAGCTGTGCTGTGTCGGCTCATAAGGAGTCACAATTGACACATGAAGTCCCAAAACAGGACGCATCAGGAAAGTAATGTTTTAAGATTATTACCAACAAAATGTTAGACAGTCAATCTTTTTTATGATAAAAATATCCTGAGACATGCAAATAATAAGAAACAGTGTTAACTAGCCAAAAAAGTATATATCTATCTGTAATCAAAAAGAAGGCATATAATTGGCTTAGATGTTGAGTTTTTTTAATCAACCAATCAAACTTTGTTTGTATAGCACTTTTCATACAAATTCACTTGTAGTTCTAAATACTTCACAGGAAAGCAGAAAAGTAATTGACAAAAGAATAAATGTAACAGTGATAACAACTATGGATTTCTTTCAGCTACTTATCAAATAAACACTCTGCAGAGGTCCATTTACAAGTAGCATTGTACTGTAACAGTGACAGTAATAATAATAATAATATTATGTCAAGATGAATTTAAAGCTAATGCACACCAGTATAGCGAAAGTAAAAAAACAATAAAATCAAGTGGACTGATAAAAACATATAAGGGAAGAAACAACAGAAATAGCAAAGCATTGAAAACCAAGACACAACAGACAAGAATTAATACATAGATAAAATACATTAAAAGATGTATTTTAATGTGTTTAGATCTGAGTGGTCAAAGTGGATTTATTTTACTTGAAGGGCACTCTAGGTCCTTTACAACATTGATCACTGAAAAAAAACTCCCTGGAACAAAAACATTTGTGTCTCTAGATTAGTAATTCTGAAATGTTTTACAGTATCAAACTGTATTCAGAAGATGAGGCAGTGAAACTTTCTTTCTTACTTTAGATAAAGATGTTTTTGTATCTGCTGACTTTTTCAGGTCAGTGTGGAGCTTTTGAGTGGTTGGCAGGAGCTTAGCCGAGTGTTAACAGGGTTGTCTATAGGTCATACATCCACAGCAGCAAGGAGTCAATCCTCTCTGCTTACTTTGTGCTGAGGCTGCAGCAGCGGCTCTGGTTAAGCTCTTGATGAGCAGTTTGACACCGTAATGAGACAGCTGAGTCATGTTAGCAGAAAAAGAGGTGGATGGCTCAGACATGACAATAAGAGTTTAAACAGTAGGAATAAACAGGATTACTACAGTTTTGTCAAAATGTGCAATGCCTTTGGTACAACTCATAATCCTAAATTTGGATAATAGAAAAACAATCTTCCTTCAAAGACTTCAGGCTGGGCTTCGGCCTGATTTATGACGGCAGTAGAAAGTAAAAAGCCATCAGATTTAATATGGATGGTTGTTGGCATTGCTTTGATTTGTGAGGTTAAGGCCCCCCCCCCCCCCACAAATTCAATCCATCAATTCATCTCTCCATTAAGGATTCACTAACTGAACCAGGCGGCAGATTGATTTACTCTCTCTGGCTCATCTTCCCTCCAGGCCCGAGGCAGGAAGCGGCAGAGAGGCTGGTTTCATTCGTCTCACGTCAAGCTGCTCGGGCCCTCCAGCACCAAGTCGTCGCCCTCCCCTCTGCCAGGTGAGGCTGACACACTTTAAACAAGACATCCTGTTTGTGAGCAGAGTACAGGATCAAGTCTTTTCTCACTCTGTAGCACTCAGGTTTATTTACCCTTTTTCGTATTTGGACTGCAGTGCTGACAGAGAACACTCAGAAGCAGAATCACACAGAAAGAGGAAATGATTACTTTCACAGCCTAGCCAATACTTGCCCAATGATTTCAGTGACTATGCTATTTGTATAAATAATATCAAATTGTACATTAATGTGTGAAAAAAGGGAAGGCAAACACCAACACCAGCCTTTAACATGCACAAATCAAGCTGGGATTAATTCAGATTTCCTCACAGAATCGAAGTTTCTTTCATTTATAAAAATTCAACTGTTGTATCAGATTCATGTTCATTTAAAGCCATCTGTGTGTCTCATTCTTCAGTGTGCCAAGTTATCGCTATGTATGACTACACGGCGGCCAATGTGGATGAGCTGAGCTTCTCCAAAGGTCAGCTGATCAACATTTTGGACAAGACAAATCCTGACTGGTGGAAAGGAGAGACCAATGGAGTCACTGGCCTGTTACCTACCAATTATGTGAAGATGACAACAGAGTCGGACCCAAGCCAGCAATGTGAGTGATTCCCTAGTTCCTTTTTTTTAAAAAACAATATCTGTCTACTACACCATTTGACATCCATAAGTAATGGGGCCTTGTTGAAATATTTCTTTCTTTAGAGTGTGGGCACAAGTTGAACTGATGACCATCTTTGTAAGCTATAGGATGACATGCCTCTTTCATTTTTTAAATAATCTGATTGATTATTTGGCTCATTCAGGTACAGTAGATTCCTTACCTATGCGTCCAGAGCATGGACAAACTCAGGGTAAGATAAAGAGAGCTTTGTGTCTCTACTGAGGGACTTTTGGTGGGAAAGTCACTGCACTTAAAAAGTTCAGTCACACTGTGTGTGTGCACTTTGGGTGTGACACTGTTTAAGATGCTTGTTGCCTTATTAAGTTAACAAGGCTCTCTAGGCTAAGTTACAATTTAAGTAACAAGGTGGCTCAGGTCATCGTTTTTGAAGTAGGGTTGCTAGAGGCCCATGGCACTAGTAAATATGATTGCTAGTAAAAGGACCTGCGAACTTTGTCCCTGATGGGGAGAAAATCCAGGGCGGGCGCTTGCTGATATATGGCAGTACATAAGGCCACCAAAAGCTTCATAATGAATCCACTTATAGGTTAAATCTACCCCAGAAACTAAGTTGGTTTGACAAGACGTTACAGTAAGATTCTTTGCAGCATTTAAAATTTCCTCTACAATCTACATACAAACCAAAATTAGGGCATGCATTCATTTGCGTACCACTTATCCAGTTACAGCCAATCCAAGAAGTGACTGGGCAAAAGGTGAGGTGGTCACTGACTAATTATAGGCCTGTGCTGAGACAAACAAGCAGACTTAATAAACAATTTAAGATATTGACACATATGACAGTACAGTTGCTTATATTTGAGTGTTATTTGTGCAAGGATCTTTACTTTATTCTCATTAACAAAGTGAATAAGAATTCTCCCAAAATGTCACATTATCATTTTCCAACAACAAATCACTGGGTCTAAGAAGAAAAAATAAATAGACCGACAAAGTTTATATTCAACCTGAGTCACATTCTATAGTATTTTCATTTTATTTGCTCTTGGTGGTTAAAACTAGAACAATGCAGTCTTCTGCTGTGGTGAACTACTAACACTGGCACTGTGGTCTGTTGGGAAACATGATTCTCCTCACACTTTGTAACTGATGATTACACGGGGCTCATTTTGAAGCAGTGGATGTGTGTTGAAATTAGTATTCAGCTTGTTTTTCCTCTCAGCGCTGCATCCCTGTTAAACAAGAATGAACACACTGGATGTTTAATTAGGATGAACTTGTTGAATCTGCCGACATATAACACGATGAAATTTTAATTCTAATGAACATGTCCTGACACAGACTCACCCTGGCCCATGTGCTTCATCAGAGAGATAAACAGCTGATATGATTAGTAACAACATTTACATGTTCTGAAACATACATTATTAATGAGCATTCTGCATTTGTGAGTCTAGCATTAATATTCAAACTAAATTAATGTCTGCTGTCTCTCCGCCTGTCCTTCATCTCACTCACCTCCCCCTCCCGCTTCATCTCTCTTTTTCCTCTTTAGGACAGTAACGCTGGCTTTCCTTTTTTTCTATTCCTCCTTCCCTTCTTCTTCTTCTTCCTTCTCCTCACCTCGTCTGTCTAAGCCAATCGGACTCACCCTATTGCGACAGGAAGCCCAGCCGCCGGCCCAGCCCTGCGCTTTCAACCCTCGCTCCTTTAGGACTGTGGTGTTCTTTGCTCCTATTTTTGATCCCCCTTTTCTCTTTTTAGCATCCTTTAATTTTTTATCCTCTTGACTTTTTCTGTAGGGCATTTATCTCTCCCCCCTCGCTCTGTCCTCTCCTGTGTTTCCCTTGGTGTTTCTTTGACTTACTACTTAACAAAAAGGAGCGAGGCAGAGGCAGCTAGATGTATTTCAGAGGCTTTTGTCACTCTGATTCAACAGCAAAAGTGGTGTTTGGTAAAGATTAATTGAATCGATGGATCTTAAGAGTTTGATGACAGAGAGGTCAATATAATATGTAAATTTCATCAGACTGAAGTGATTTAGTTTTCTAAATTTAGGCTATGAAGAAGTTTTATCACAGGGTCACTCATTCTTGCACTAACAACACTAAACCTTGCTGAGGCCAGGGGTGGGCACACATACAGCATGTTAATTAGCTATTGATGACATATGTCATAATTGATTTTGAACATGTACATTTATTTGAAAAGACATTTAAGAAAAAAAAACAATGTCAAAATTTGGTCTCTGTAATCGTCATTGTCCCTGCTCTTCCCAGCCTAGGGAAGAGCATACCTCCCTCTGCAATACTATTGAATAGGATAATGGATTTAGACCTTACTCTTTGGGAAAGATGGATTATGAACAATCTAAGAAAGCATACAGCCGCCTACATTTTAGAGAGGTAATAGAACACTTAGGAAAATCTGCATAAGAACATACAACCCCCTGTTCTGGATGAATACTAAGTAAAATGCAGTATTCCAACATTAAGGCCTCTTCACACCGATGGTGATGCTCATTCTTATTAAACAGGAAATAAAGGGCAAATCTGGTTCTGTAAAGAAGGGGAGAACTTGGAGAGCATCACTGTTTAATTCAGGAGCTAAAACTGAACCACAGCTGCTGCAGGACCTACTGTTGAAAATGGTCGAAGCTTGATTATACACATGACTTGGTCATACTGCAGGTGCAATGCTACCTTCCTCCACACATCATTAAGAGTTCTTTATCCTTTTCATTTCTTTGACATTTAAAAATTGCCTACTGTGGTACAAACACATATTTAAGCTGAATGCTTTGACTGACTGTGATGCACGAACCAACACTATTCGACTAATGACAGCACTGTGTCATTGGTCAGATAGATTTTATTGGGCTTACTGGACTCAAAAACTACAAAAATTGACCACGCTCAGCTTTTTGCTCTGTGACATTACTTCGCTGGTGTAAGCTTATGTTAACTGGCTATAAACACTAAAAAGGACTGATGTGTAAAACTATTCGCACTTGTACAAAACAATCCCATTTGGTGTGCAAAGGCCGCACTGAAGAATATACACATCCTGAGCAAGAACATACTACTGCACTTAAGCAAGGTCATTGATGACTGGGTTAGATGAGGCATTTAAATTCTGCTCTTACATGACAAACAACCTTAGCAAGAGCAAAAAATCTTGAGACTTTTATGGTATATAATGATTAAGATGAAAGATTCAAACTCTTCTCTAAAGAAAAGATGGATCATGGTATACCTGAGTAAGAGTTTACCACCCCCTACACTTTCATGTGCATATTGAATACTGATTAAGGATTTAGATCCTACTTTTATGGACAGATGATTCACAGACAACCTGAGTAAGGGCATACCACGTCTTGCACTTTTATTGAATACTGAGTGAAATGAAAGATTCAAACCCCACTCTTAATGAAAGATGGATCATATACATCCTGAGTAAGAGCATACCACCTCCTGCAGTTTATCCAGCCGATTGAAACCTGAGTGAGAGCATACCACTTTCTGGACTGTGGAGCTTATTCAATTTTGAGTCAATATGTCAGATATATGATTGATTGACCTTTTTTGGAAATTTGGGTTGTGATTTCTTTTTAAAGGCTGTTGAAGTGTCCGGAGATCATCAACCAAGAATTACAGCCTTATAGTCACGTGTGGCGTGAGTAATACTTACACACAGCATTTGAGTTCATCGTAGGAGTGTGCACTGGTCAGAATCTGGTGACATGATGCTTATTGCTATGCAGGGATGATGGAACAATACAGCTTAACACATCAGGATACTATTAGCAGGGCGATATTTCACTGTTTTTTAACTAAATGGCGAATTTTCTGCTTTTTTATCAGTATCAATAGCCCACAACATTATTTGCATAAAAAACACAGTATCTTATTAGTGTTATCTATAAAGCATGGTCCCTGCAACATGGATAAACTTTACTGGCTGTCGTAGTTCCAGAAATTTACTACAATCTATAGATGGAGAGTCAGATGGCTGAGTACCTGATGATGCTAACTATTACCTGGTAGCTGAACTATATTTCTACTTATAATTTCTACTTATAATTGACTCATAATTTTTCCTTGAACCTAATTAACAGAGTAATTAATATTTAGGTTAATCTTTGACAAACTGTGCTCACCTCTGGCTAAAATGGACCAATCTGAACTCCCACTATTGCTTTAACCCTCTATAACCTTGACTGCTGCCTGCAGATGCATTGCTTGCACTAATGTATTGTGATTTTATTATTAAATTCTTCTGTTTACTATTGCTTCCAACTGACTAAAATGGTCAAGACTCATCTTTTATTGAACTGTGATATCACCAGCACATGCAAAAACACACACATGAGCAACTTCCTCAAAGAAAAGCAGTTATTGACACAAAACTACCACTATTTCCCTCCAACCTTTGCCAAGTTTTTACCTCAAAGACTTGAACAACCAACTGAGTCTTCCACTGCTCTTCAGCTCAAGCATTTTACTCATTCACACCTATGCAATCATTTGGAGCAAGCGTTCCACCATGAAGGTGCTTTGTTTGTCCTTAATTCTGTGTCCTTGGTAGCAATGTTGTAGTGTTAGCATTGCCTGTTTCTGTTTGCCTAATTTCACGTCCTGCAACAACAACGTGCCTCACTCTTGTCTGTGCATTAATGTAAATAAAATATCATAGGACTTATAATAAAGGGAGATTTTAACATGCTGATATGTCTAGCGTCTTTTTTAACACGATTACTCTCTGATTTAAATGACTGACAGGAGTGTTTGCACATGCGTACATGTCGCATGTTTGCATGTACGTGCTCTTGCAGGGTGTGCTGACCTGGTGACGCTGGACTCGATGACACCTCAGGAGAGGAAGAGACAGGGTTACATTCATGAGCTCATCCAGACCGAGGAGACATATGTGCAAGATCTGGAGCTGGTTCTAGAGGTACTGATGAGCATACTCGTACACTAAAGTTGTAAACATGTTAAGTACTTTTCAATGCCATGCCTTCTATAATGTTATTCTAAGTTACAAAACTACAAGAAAAACATTGTACAGGTGTGTAGATTTGAAGGTAGTACTTAAAAAACAGAAACTGAGACTGTGTTCAAATTCCTGCAATTTTTGTTTATTGAAAACAAGAAATTAACTAATATAGGGTGTTTGAAATTAGTGCTTGTTGCTGTTAAGATTTTGATGTTTCATAATCATTAAGGCTGCATTTGCACACCAAAGTTTTGGACAACTTTTGCTGGCATATAGGGAAATGTTGAGGCACGTCAAGTTAAGTCAGGCCACGCAGAACTGAGGTAATGTCAGTCGGGCAACGCTGATGTTCACTGGGGATGTTGACAAATTTTCCACATGCTTAAATATGTTCAACGTGTAATCCAACACACTTGTAATCGCCAACAAAAGTTGACCTCACTTCTCCTTCACTTGCCTCAGTTTCATCTTTGTTGGGGAACCCTGGGGCCTGCCCATAGTTCAACCAATCAATCTTTATAAGTACAGCGCCAGTTCATAACAATTTGTTACCTCAAGGCACTTTGCAATATGAAATATATACATGCATACATATGCATGTATATACATATAAATACACCTAGAGATGTATCCATCCAGGCAGATACAAAGGAACTAGAAATAAGACTATAAGATCGCAACAAACCCATGAAAACCCTGATCATAAATCTGTCCTCATCATATTTGACTCTGCATATAAATTTATTTGAGGATAGGAGACATGGAATCTCATTGTCAAGAGGGACCTCATGTCTATATGGTTGTAAAGGTATTTATTATGGAGGTTTAACTAATAACAGCCTTGGATAGAGAGGTCAGAATTGAGGAATGTACTTAAACTGAACATTTGAAATCCATCTGCAATTAGTAGGGATGGGCATTGTTAAGATTGTATTCATACCAATGCTATTAACGATGATACTAAATGATAAGATTCTGTAACAATTCCCTTATCAATTGCCACTGATTTACTGTGTGGGCAAAAGTTGGCCTTTAGGTTTTCAGTGGCAACAACATCAAACACATGACACTCCTGATTCAATGCTGTGCTGCACAGATTAATGCGCCTCTTAGTCTAAAATTAAGCCATAATTCTGACCGCTTCTGACCCCTGTCTGTAGAAAGAGTTGATAAGGGAATTGATAAGCAAAAAGTTTAAGGGAGATGTTATTGATTCTTAACTGGAATTGGTTTTCAATACCCATCCCGAACAGTTAGTTAAGGGCTGTCGGCTACTGTTTAATCCCACCAGCATGTTTCGCTCCGCTTTAGATATGTTGACCTGCTTTGAACACAACAAAATTGACATGGGAATGTACTGGGAATGATTACTCAACGATGGTCAACATTAGCTACTCTATGTTGATGTATGAATGCAGCTCTGATAAGAAATTTCAATTTCATTCTCTATATCTATTTTTGCTCAATTTTTATCAGTTGTTTTTTTTTTCAGAATGCTCAGTATGGTAATGTGTTCAAAATGTTTAAATTCAGCAAATGCATGCGATGTTGTTGTTAAATCAGTGAGTAAATGTGTTTAAGAATCAGGATCCCAATATAAATAAAAATAGTCCAACTTATGGTTTTTGCAAGAATCAGACATCCCTACCGAGGACTTGTGTTACCTGTGTTATCAGAGCAAGTATCACCAATATCTTTCAGTTTTCACAAGAATCATTTCATGGCAGTTTTAACACACACATATTTTTCAGAATGCTTTAGTTTTTCTTCAATTTATTTATTCCCTCTTCATTTCTTTCATAGGTCTTCTACAGGCCCATGTCAGAGTCAGGCCGTCTCACAGAAGATGAGATGGGAGTGATCTTTGTCAACTGGAGGGAGCTGATTATGTGCAACACCAAACTTCTCAAGTAGGTACCAAACAGCTTCATCATTAACTGTTTGTTTGCTAGTCCTCCTTAAGAATAACCCAAACACAGTTGGAAAAGAGGAGGTTATTGTGGAAAAAACAATGAACATGTTTGAGCCTCTGAGTGAAAAGAGTACAGGGCAAAGGGAGCCCCATTCTGTCTGTGTGATCACCAAGCAACAATCCCAAAAGGAGTTTGACTTCCTTTTGTCTTTAGTCCTTATTTAATATGTGTACTTGATATGTGTACTTTAGTGTTTCTCCTTTTCTTCAGTTTATTTATTTGCACACAAGTTCTGAAATGACCACCTTCCGCTCATGAAAAGGGAGTAAAAGTACAAATTTGACAGTCCTGTAGTTAACACAAGGCATATCCTTACTGTGTGCCACATGTTGTTTATTGAACAACTCTGTTACCTACAGGTGGAAATCTGTAAACTCTGTGTTGGTCTGTATTTTATATCTTTAAAATGTTGCATATTTTAAAGCATTGTCTATTAGAGTCAGTACAGACAAAATTATGAGAACAAGAGTCTTTTTGTTTATTTATTAGTATTATTATTAGTAGTAGTAGTAGTATTACTAATATTATTATTATTATTTTACCAAATTGACATATGAAAATGTATATTATATTACTCTTCTACGATGATTACATGCAGGGTTGCCACCAGCAATTTTGGGCCCAATGAAAAGATACCAGACTGTGTCCAGCTCTGTACTTGTTCTCAACCCAAACATCTGTAAATCAAACTGATAAATATATATGATGATATATATATTTAATACAAGTTATTCTGTTTAAAGACACAAATAAGCTTTAAACTATAGTAAAAAATAAAAATAAAAAAATAAAAACACTCCTGAAAACACAGGTGAAATTATAAATTAATGGTGAATTAAACAATGTGCCACACAAAACTTTCTGGGAATTTGGAACTTTTCAAGCATTTGAAATGACTTTATTCATCATATAATTAGTCCTCATGAATCTCTGATCTTTTTATGCTGTATAAGATTCAAAAGTTGTTTAGGTTCTACATTTGAGTCCCTTTTCTGACCTTTTT
>JBAMNC010000527.1:0-131199 GCA_037902135.1 Cetoscarus ocellatus | reverse complement strand
CCCTTTTCTGACCTTTTTTTTTTCAGAAGATCCAAATATTTTATCCTCTAGTAAATGTTCAAAGGGCCTCTTTTTCAATTTTATTACATGGGAGGTAACCACACAAAAGATGCCTGAATATTACTATTTTGCAATTTAAAAAGCAAGAAAAAGAGGTTGTTTTGTCTGTAAAGAGAAAAGAGGAGACTGTTGGCAAAAAGATAGTCATATGATATGTAAAATATACTGACATTATAATGGTTTTTAGGGGCCCCAGCCAGTCCCGGGCCCTTAGAATCTTCCTATCTCCCCCCCTTACTGCCCTCCTGGGTGCATGTACCAAAAAGAGACCTTAAAAATAAATTAAAATTGTTGTGAGCTTTTCACTCTATGACAGGCTGAAGGCAAAGAGTTTGTGGTGTTTAAATAGTAAAATTGCCAGTTAAAATATTTTCTTCTTTAGGCAGTGTTTTTCTTACCTAGTTTTAACATTGTTTAATAATTTCTTTGGCTGCATTCAAAGTCAGTTTCAAACTAACATCCACTGAAATAATTTAAGTCTTCCGAGTATTAATAATGTAACAACCACGTTGTGATTCCTACTGGGACCTTCATAGCCAGTAATCATCTAAAACCTTAAGTCTAACTTTTGATTTTGGTATTACAAGGAAAGTACTGCAATCTTGTCTGGTAAATAATTTTCATATTCCACTTCTTGGCTTTGTTTATTGGGTAATGTTAGATTTTGTGACATTGTTATTAACTGTCAGACAGTGAAACAGTGCTGATGGGCATCCTCAGAAAGAAAGAAGAGAGGTTATGACACCACTGGCTGAGAAAACTTGTTCACAGTTATCCTCTTTGTTTTCCAGAGCGCTGAGAGTCCGTAAGAAAACAGGAGGAGAGAACATGCCGGTCCAGCTGATAGGGGACCTGCTCGCCTCAGAGCTCGCTCACATGCAGCCCTACATCCGCTTCTGCTCATGTCAATTAAACGCCGCCGCTCTTCTTCAAAACAAAACATACAATCAGCCTGATTTTAAAGACTTCCTCAAGGTATGATACGTAGAAGAAGACAAAACAGGACAAGCAAACAGCATTATAAATCTTTGTGCTATTGTTTTATCTCCTCTCGAGCAGAAGATCGCCACCAACTATCGCTGTAAAGGAATGCCGCTGTCCAGTTTTCTCCTCAAGCCCATGCAGAGGATCACACGCTACCCCCTCCTCATAAAGAATGTCAGTAGGATGTAATTTCTATATTTTGTTTTTTGTCTTCTCTTTCTCTCTCTGACCTTTTTCTCATCTCTTTGTTTCTTGTCAGATCCTGGAGCACACCCCGGATGTTCACGCAGACCGGGGCCCACTGAGAGAAGCCCTGGAGCGAGCAGAGGAGCTGTGCTCTCAGGTCAACGAGGGAGTCAGAGAGAAGGAGAACTCAGACAGGCTGGAGTGGATCCAGGGCCACGTCCAGTGTGAGGGACCTATAGAGGTGAGTATGTTCAGACATGACGCACACTAACAGGTCGTAGAGATGGACATTACCAGGTCAGTGGCCAACATGATGTTTATCTGCAGGAATTTCTTCAGAGCATTTCTGGCATTATTTGCTGAGATATTCCCAGAAATGTTAAAACTTACAGATCAACAGCACTGGCAATAATTGATTCAATTGAAGAAATTTCTAATGCAATAAAAATTAATAGTTCACTGCCGGAAAATTTCTTGATCTCAAAAAAGCTTTGGCACAATCAATCATGAAATTTTGATAAATAAGTTATACATTTATGGCAGAAGAGGAATAGTTTTAAATTGGATTCAAAGCTATTTAAGCGAAAGGCAACAGTTTGTGAAGCTCTGCAAAGAAACTCAAGATGTCAGAGCATTGCTTGCCAGGTCCCCCAGGGGTCAGTATTGGGACCCCAACTCTTTCTTTTGTATATGAGTGATCCATGTAAGGTGTCTACTGTTCTCAAGATGTTTTTTTTGCAGATGACGCCAATATTTTTTTACATAGGAGACACATTACAAGAGGTAGCCACAGTAGTGAACCAAGAATTAAGCAAAGTAAAGAACTGGTTTCGTTACAACAAGTTAGACAAAATGTTATTTGGTAAATGCAGGAGTGATTCACATATGGTATTCTTTTCTCTTTGAAACACTGATCACAGGGATCCTTGACATTGTTTGATTAATGTATTTCAATCTCAGGACATAAAAAATCTCAGAAAGTTTATTTTTCATTGATAGAGGTCTTAAAGGTCTAAGTCATTTGATCATTTTGTAGTTCAAGTATTTTAACACCAAAAAAAGCACAATTAACAATGCCGCCTTATTTACGGAGGGTTTTCTGTTACATACATGCCATGTTATCAGAGTCCTTTACAGCAGTAGGAGGTTGGAGCTACAGCTGAAACAGCAGCAGGATTTTTGGTCCATAATGCCCAGCCCTATAAAGCAGGTGGCCTCCTCCTCCTCATCTCTCCTTGTTTTCCTCATCTCTTTTTCAGCACTTGGTCTTCAACTCGTTGACTAACTGCCTCGGGCCTCGCAAGCTGCTCCACAGCGGACGTCTCCACAAGACCAAAAGCAGCAGGGAGCTGTGGGTTTTCCTCTTCAACGATTTCCTCCTGCTCACACACAGCGCTAAACCTTTCTCCTCCTCTGGAGCAGACAAGCTGTTCAGCCTTAAGACCAACATCCAGCTGAAGATGTACAAAACAGTAAGCAATGCTCACTGACAGGAGAGACTGTACCGCTTTGTTTGTTTGAATTATTCAGAAACACTTTAAAGGCAAATAAAAAAACCTCTCGCAACACTAAAACAACTTCTGTTCTTTTCCAGCCGCTGTTCCTGAATGAGGTTTTGGTGAAAATGCCTCCTGATCCATCTAGTGATGAGCCCATATTCCACGTCTCTCACATCGATCGAGTCTATACCCTGAAAACAGAGACCTTGAATGAAAGGTTAGCACACATACAAACGCACACAAAATCAACTTCACTTCAGACTTCATCAGATTGTGTTGATTATTTCCGTGTGTTGTGTTTTCAGGACAGCATGGGTTCAGAAAATTAAAGCAGCATCTGAACACTTCATAGAGACGGAGAAGAAAAAGAGAGAGAAGGCTTATCAAGGTAAACACAGAGATAAATTTAGCCTGAGGGAATCCACTGCTCATGTACACAGGCACAGCTTTTTCATTTCCCAGCATGAGCATGGATTGTGTCCTCACGTAGAGCCTGATCCCCCCCCAGATGGCAGCACACAAATATTTGACTAAGTAAATGAGAGGAGATGCATTAACAGGTTGTACATATATGATGATTTGCAGGAGTGAAAAGTAAGTGATCACATTAACTCTAATGACTTTAACAGTGTAGCTTTTTTTGTGAACTAGTACTTTTGTTTTTAAAATCAGAACTTTTGCACGACCATGTTTTTAACTTAGCTACATTTGTAATAGCATCTGAATATCGAGTGAAAAGAATATAACTTCAAGGTCGACCAATCAATGTTTTCATCAACTTGTGTTGCTACAGTATCAAAACTTTATCTGTAATGCTGACAGTAAGTTTAGTAACACGCTGCTCAGCGTTGTAACAAAACTAAAATGATGGGCCCACTGTTTGAAACTGTGTACTTGATAGATGAGATACAGAAAGTCCACCAGGGTTGGTAGATTATTGGAACTGACTGTTAATTCTTAAACAGAAGTGTAAAAATAGGCTTTTAAAGTTAAGATTAGTAATTTAATATCAATTTGCTTTGAAGCAAATCTTGGTTGCCTTTGAAATTTGTACAATCATTACTGAAACCATCAAACAATAAATGAATGACTTCCCACTGCGCAATGTGACGTCAGAGTGACGTCGTAGCTATGTCATTTTGGACGTCAAATTTCGGTCCACTGAAGGGGTTGTTTTGTAATGCCAGGAGATGCCTTTTTTCGACGTCTACTAAATGTCTAGCGTTGACGTCCATCCCACTGCGCGATTTGATGTCGGATGGATGTCTTTTCTGTCATATTTTGGACGTTTAATCATAACGTTGGATTGACGTCTTTTATTTCATATTTTGGACGTTTGATTGTAACGTCGGACGTCTTCTCAACGATGTTGGAAATGCCTTGGTGGAGGTTTCTGCTCTCTGAGTACTTTTTAGTTATACACTTATATAAAGGACTGGTGACATATTGAACTCCAGCTGCTGCCCTTTTCACACAACACAAAGAAGTGTACTTAAATCACTCTGAACACAAGGTACATTTTCAATTAAGTTCTTTTGTTTTTACTTAAATAGATTAATGTACAGTACTTTTCAGAGCATCTTTGCTTTTACGTGAGATAAACAGTAGTTTACTCTCTCAAGCCCTGATAATCTGGTAGAGCTTTACACACCGAAAACCTTCTGCCTCTTCTATAAGAGTGAAAATCTGTTCTGTTTTATTCTTTTTATGTTCTGATCATTTCTGATTCAGTCAAAATCAGTAAAACAAAAGATAGAATAATTTTAATCCACATGGTGTCGAAACAGTTGAAATGCTTTAAATGTAGTCAACTTAATGTTGCACCTTTTAATTCTGTTACCTCTGTTCAAAACTAAAATTGGCAATAATTAAAATAATTTAATTACTAAGAAAAAAACATTAGCATGGTTGATAAAACAGACATTTCTAAAAAAAAATAAAAGGCCTTGAAAAAAAGTTTTTAAAAAGTCAATTTCATCGTTGCATTATTATTTTCACTCCTTACTTAAAATACGCTGGTATGTGACTTTTTATTGTATGTTTACATTAACATATGAACAGGTAGAGAATAATCAGACACGAAAGTAACCCTGAAAAAAAATGTGTAATGTGACATGTATGATGGTGAATTGTGCGTTAAGGCCCTTCAGGTTTATCTCTGATGTCTGTATGTTTGTTTCAGCTCGCTCTCTTAAGACCAGCGGTATCGGCCGACTGCTGGTCACCGTCACTGAAGCCCAGGAGCTCAAAGCCTGTAAACCAAACGGTAAGAACTTCAGCACTGATACAGATCCTTGTCATCAATACAGCAGTCTTTAAAAATTCTTATTAATAATTGACTGTGTGTGATGCACTCCCCAACAGGTAAGAGTAATCCTTACTGCGAGCTGACCATGGGTGCTCAGTGTTACACCTCTCGACCGATCAGTGACACTCTGAACCCAAAGTGGAACTTCCACTGTCAGTTCTTCATCAAAGATCTGTACCAGGACGTGCTGTGCATCACCGTGTTTGAGAAGGACCAGTTCTCTCCAGACGGTCAGAGGAAGACTGTGTTTTCTTTATAAAACTTTTAGCATGGTGCAGTTAAATGTTTTTATTCTTATGGCATTGAGGTAGGTTACTGAACATTTTGACAGACACAAAGTCATTTTTTTTTTCATTTCTGAACACCATATAACTACGAACACTAGAGATACAAGTACAGATGGATCCAGTGTTAAAACTCCCAGCATTTTGTAAATCAGAAAACTGGGTTTTAAGGATTTTGAAGTTAAAGCTTAAATTCTGTGCTGTTTGAGGTGTTTTTGGGATGATTATAGGTCTGAATGGGTTTAAAATACTAAGTCCTCTGCAGTTGGCTTTAGAAGTATACAAATTTACTATAATATAAATACTGGACTTCAGCACATTTCCTTCTAAACATGATCTCTAATTATGTAAGACAGATTTTGCATGGTGTCAGGTTACCTCATTTTTTATGTGTTTGTTTCTGAAAAATGTTTTTCTCTTTTAGCAGTTTGACTGAGTATCTCTTTTCTTTTCTGCCTCTTAAGATTTCCTTGGCCGCACCGAGGTCCCTGTGGCAACCATAAAGAAGGAGGTGGAAAGCAAGGGTGCTGCAAATCGTCGCTTACTGCTGCACGAGGTCCCCACTGGAGAAGTTTCAGTCAAACTGGACCTGCAGCTGTATGAGCAGACAAAATGAGGACAACACACCTTCAGCTTAAACCACTTAATTTTATGACAGGCCATTACAGTCTTGCTCTGCTGTGAGCCAGACATTAAT
Source organism: Cetoscarus ocellatus (assembly GCA_037902135.1). Lineage (NCBI taxonomy): Eukaryota > Metazoa > Chordata > Actinopteri > Labriformes > Labridae > Cetoscarus > Cetoscarus ocellatus. Next base: position 125,181 of record JBAMNC010000527.1, on the reverse strand, counting down.
AGATGCGAGCGTGAGTTAAGAAATGTGACCTTGCCAGGAGTAGAGGTTTTCCTCAGATGTAGTTCAGTCAGCTACTGTGAATGTATTTGCATAGATTTTCATGGTTAACACACAAAAGTGCAATTATTTAAAAAGACAACACACCATCAATTTTACTGTTTAGAAGCATAAAATAGAAAAGTTTTGTAATATTTCACCATGTTTCTATTCTTTTTTTTTTTTTACTAATGCAGGAAAAATGTGCTTTGGTTCCTTTTGTTTATATCAGAAATATTTCACTGTTTACTGCTGACCAGAGCACACTGTGGTCCTTTGTATTTCAAATGCTGCAAACTACTGTACAGTGAAATATTAAACATTAAACCTATGAATAAGGAGAGTGATGGAGTTAAATGTCAAACAAGGCCGTATAATGTTGAATATGGTGTAAATAAAATGCACAAACAGAACCTTCATTTCCTATTCTGATCTCCTTTAATGGAAGCACCATGAGGACATGTGAGGTAGTTTGCAAGGAGTATGCATGAGTTTCATTCAAGCATGAATTTCATTTATGTGAAGGTTTAAGTCGTCATAAACTTGCTGGTTGTTGTCACTTCCACATTTGGAGTACCAGCAGTCGGGTTGAAGGCATCCTCCATCTGGTGTTGTCGACACACTGATGTGATGCGGTATGTTGAGGGGGCTGTATGAGACTTCTCATTAATATGTATTTTTACTCAGTTGGCACTATTATTCCATCATTAATATAGTTACGGCAGTTCTTCAGAAAATATCTCTATGAAATCCAAAGTTCATATGTTTACCTGGTGGGTTTGCTTCCTTGTGCCTCCTTCTCCCTCAGGGTTTTCCTTGATGCAGAGACAGGAAAACTGGAGAAGGCCTGTGGGTTTGTGCCTGAGACACCACAAAAGTCACAAAGAGGACCAGACACCTTCGTTACATTCTTAAATAGAGAAGAAACCAGTAACTAAATCCAGGCGCGTCCAAACTTTTTTCATGAAGGGTCAAGAACAGAAAAGTGCACAGATGACTGGGCAACTTAACTACACCTCACTTTTAGTTGACCAAATTTTAGATTCTAGGATTTATGGGCCAGGCAACTTTCAGGGGCCCCTGACTGGCCGGAGCTAACATGAGTTTCACCCCTGGTCTGGATCAGAGCAATGATCTGTGCAGCAGAGAGGGAAGATATTTACTGCGTATCTTCAGAGCAAACCAAAGATGCTGCCAAACTTTGTTGAACCCTTGGTGCTTTAATAGTTAATAAATTAATGTGTTTTATCAACAGGACCTTCAGGTGGGGCAAATGGGGTTGTTAAGTCCTACGTCACCCATGACGTTTCGTCACTTCAGGGGCCCAACACCGTTTCAACCCATTGATTCACCAAAAATTTCAATGACGACAGAACCAGTCAATCTTTTTACTATCATGGGCTTTTTAAACAACTCCTGAGTAAGAGTTGAAAAAGGACTTTGCCGATACTGTTATCGTGTAAAATACTGTCACGATGTCACTTCTGATTGTGCCTCATACTTTAAAATATGAAGCTTATATGTAAGTAATACATTTAGTGATCTTAATTGGTAGTAATACTATTACCAATAGCTGTTAATATCAAGTTTAAAAATGATTAAAAAGGACTGAAAGTATCTTTCACAGCCCCCTGTGTCTCATTTAAGGACAGGTTGACCACGTAATCAGGCTGATCCTATAAAAATTTTATTTCACCAACTGTTTCAACAAAAAGTGAGCTGTATCCTGGCTCTAAAAAAAGGACTACCTGATCCTGATCATTGATCCAGATGTCAGACCCTTTTCCATTTTACAGGTTAAGGGTGGATTCTGAGTCCTGAAAAACCTCAGGTACAGCCTTGTGTTCATTGAAATTTGATCTACTCTCAGTGTCATTATAAAACACAACAATTATACAACATAAAATTAGTGACAGTACTGCTTGCAAAAATCATCTTCCAGCAGGTAATTTGGTATACTGTCTAAGCTGTAGTAACACTGAGGCAAGCACTTCCATCATTTCTCAAACTCTGATTCAGGGCAGTCAAACATGCAGACTCATTTGTAAAGTGTAAAAGAACTTTATAAAATACATCATTCTAAACCGTGACATTGTGTTCTTCACATTAAACAGACTCTCTCCATCATCTTTTGATGGACTGGTGGCCAGCCTTGGATATGGACATACAGAGGTCAAGGTCAGCTATGCTCACTCTTCTTTTTCTGTCAACAATGAGGAGGAACAGCAGATTGAGAGCAGCTATCCACCATTTATTACCAATCCTGGACTAATGTAACACAGGCAAACTACAGACCAAAGTAACTGTGGCTGCTGTATCAAACCTTGCAGTGTGTTTTGGTACTGATGACTTCAAATTCTTTTCAGTAGAAGATATATGTATGTCTTCTGTTTAAGACAACCACTGTTTCATACTAGATGGCTTATGTCTTAAAGTATCTACTCATACATTATAAAATTTGACAAACAGCCTCAGCAAATATTCCTCTACAATTTTTTGAGAACTGATTTGTTAAATTCATATATCCACCAACAAGCATTTAAACTCAAATGAGAATCACCGTGAGAACAAAAAGTATTCATTCTCACTATCCATTAACTTGGTTTACTGTAGAAGACAGTGTTCCCATGGAGGTTTTGTGACAATTTTTAGTTACAGAAATTGCACCTGCATATGGACATTAATGCATCTTAGGTACAACTTGGTAAAATTGAAAATTCAGTCATTGATTGATGCATAGTTGCATAACTTATGGTTGGACAAAGTCCTGAGGCACACATGGGCTCGCCTCAAGCATGCCAGTGTGCCCCGCAACACCACTTGAGATCCACCAAACTATACGCGAGTGCTGCATGTGTCTCAGCCAGAGTAGACATGATGGAGTCGTATTTACCTTGTATTTTTTATATGTCCACATTTGTTGAAAATGTTACAGACAAGATCACAGTAAGATGACACTTCCTGTTTCTGCTCTTCAGAGTAAAAGCAGGTTTTGAATTTCTTTGGGGAAAACTCTCCTGGTTTGCACAGAGTTTATTTTTGAAGTTTCCATGGGTTTCATTTTCATTAAGATGTATGAAGTCACTTGAATGAGATTTGTTGTGGTTCTCCCTTAACTAACTGTTGAACAAATGCTTTTGTCCTTTTTTGTGTAAAATCTCTGACATTTAAAGCCATAAAAATGAAAACATTTATCCCATATGACCTTTATTGTGGTAAAATTTCTGATAAGAGACAAGGCTGTGATGGCAGGGAGACACAGCAAACATGATCGTGGTCATGGTCTGAAAGTCACTGCTGGAGCTGATGCACGCAGCAGCCAAAGTGTTTCTAATTTCCAAAATAAAAGCAAACAGCCAATATAAATATCCCAACTCAAAGCAAAGCATTTATAAAAGTCTCAAATTCCTGCTGGGTGAAAAAGAAAAAGATACCTGCTTTACAAGAGCGGGCTGTTCTCAGATCTTTCTCTCTTTCATGTATCTGAAGGTTAAACTGCTCCTTGAAGTCAGCCATGCTGCTCTGGAGATAAAACACAACATTGGTACATACAGACAGATACAGAATACCATTTAAATCTACAAAGGTGTATTTTTATTTAACTGAGCGAAAATTGTTAAAGGTATCACCTTCAGGGAGTGTTTCTTTTTGATATTGAGAAGAAAAGGGTTGTATTCCTTCAGATCATAGGTGTCTAAAAACACAAAACCCTGAAAAAGACAGAGTGAGTTAAACAGTCACATTTCTGCTGCATGAATTCGGTCCTTAATTCCTAAGCTTGTTCAAAACTAACATAGAGACTGGAGACCAGGTCCGACCCTCAGGCAGTTTTTTTCCACAACCTGAAAACAACTCTGTACATTGTAAATTGAGCCAGGTGAAACAAAAAGTTATCTAAACTTGAAGTCTGAATGTCTAAAGGACATTAGGTTCTGGATGGCCAGAACTTTTCTTCTTCTTAACTCAGGCAAAACGGAGGTTATTGTGCTTAGCCACCCACACCTTAGAGAAACCTTTTCTATTGATATAACTGCCCATGATGCCCAACTTTACTGGCTCATACATGGAACGCATCTGGCTGGGATGTGCCGTAATTCCCACTCCCCTCTTCCCAGTTCTAATGTAAATGGAAAGCACCATATTACCCAGAATCCCCTGTAGTGTTGCAACATTTCTGGAAGCTGACCAATAGAGTGGTGCAGGAATTAGGTATTTTTGTAGGTCAACGCAGAAGTAGGTATTGTGCTGGTTCCCTCACCTGCAAGCCTGCTAAAAGCCTGTGGGATTTTTCACTGGGTGTGGAGAACAAAAAATTACAAAACTTACATGTTGTGTTATTTGTGATAACTTTAACAAACAAACCCAGTTTTCACAATGTATGAAGCTCAAGCATAATCGGCAAGGGTGAAAAGCTGTTACTAAGCTACCATGAAACTACAACATGGCGGTTCGTCTTTGAAGCAACTACAATATTTAATGTTTGATATCTTGCTGTAACCTCTTCTTTAAGATTTTCCTCTTAATTGAACAACCTGATCAACTTTGTAATCACGGCTGTGGCAGTAGTGTATGAATAACTGATTATTAAAAATTGGGTCCCTGGCAATTTTTGTAGTCCCTTTTAGCAGTTACTTAGCAACGTTTTAACATTAATAAGCAGGCAACATCAGATGCATTTTATTATTTCCCAATAAACACTGAAATCTCATGTGCGTATGTTCACCACGAACTTCATTCCAGGCATTTATCTGAAACTGTTATTCTATATCCCATTTAGTTTCCGGCTTGAGAACCTGGAAGTGCAAAGTGCTTACTCACTTCTGGGTTTTTGGACTCAATCCTGCACCACCCTATCAGGAAAGTAGAACATTTGTTACCCTGGCAATCTGACTGTCGGGGGAAGCCATGGAAGTCGAAAAAACTGACATGATAGAGGATTGATTTTTTTTAAAAGCAAGTAGAAACTTTAATAAGAAATGTATGTTAAGACACAGATACATCAAATTATGTGCTGAAATGAAACTATCACCCACTGACAAACACTGTAAAATGTGACAAATTTCAGTTTTTTTTTCTGTTTTTTTCTGAAGGTTGTCTCTTCAGCAGAAGTGATGTAGTAAGTGTGACAAGACTGTCCCAGTTCTTATCAGAGCAGTTTCGTCCCCTTGTGCACTTATCACCCCTAAGTGCACTTTCAGGAAGACCTTAGGGCAGAAGTGTGGATAATGGGACAGGGCCATGAACATACACATTGTTTAATTATTTATGGGCTATTTATGAAGTGACTAGCAGCCTTTTTGTAGCAAATTCAAAATTCAGCCTCTGACAAGTGATAAGCCAATAAAAATTCAGGACTTTTCACTTTATCCGATTTTTTTAAACATTTTTTGCCAAAAAAGTGTCACTGAATTTAAAAAAGACGTACAGTCAATAATGTAAATAATGTATTTAATGTAGTGAAAGAGTATTGAACATTGAGTAGAATACTACCTTGACATTGCAGTGATGGAGGTAGTGGTTGTATAAGCTCTGGCGTCTCTTGGCCTCCACAGAGCCAAACCCGGACACTCGTTCCTCCACTCTCCTCTGGAGGGGAAACCAAACATGCTCAGTCCAGCGTTTGTGCAGCAGCTCCCTCCTCCTCAGCTCAGTTACATCCCGCTGGCTGAAAAACTTCTCCAACTCCTTCAGGAAGACAAACAGATACAAAACAAACCTGCCTATTAAAGCAAAGCAAATGAACACCAACTATAAACAGCTCAGCAGCTCACCTTCATCAAACCTTTCTCTGTATCCCGCAAAGGTTGAAGTATTTTTCTCGCCTCCTGAGTTTCAGCCTCCATCTTTGCCTTGAAAACAAAACATGCAGTGAGGAATGTCAGTTTACATTTTCATCACATTTTGTTGAGTGCAGTACCTGCAAGCGCCTGCGGGAGGAGCGACAGAGCAGGTTTTGTCTGGTGTCAGGTTCACTCCTTGCTCCAACACTCACAGTTGAACTCTCCGACATAGACAGATTCTCTCCAGTCTCCTTCAGGTCAGCTGTGCACTGAAACAGCATGAGAGTCAGTTCTGTGTCAACACACTACTTCCCTCTATAATTATGTAGCATCACACAACAGTTCCTTCTGACCGAGCAGCCTAATGGGACAGAACATGTTCAAAGAGTGCTGATAAAGGGCACAAAACACCAGGACTGTTCACACGATGTCTTCCCTCACCTCAGCAAAGTGAATCACTCACTGCCAAGAAGAAACAAATTAATACAATACCAAAGAACTGGTCAGTATGGCAGACCTGGAGTGCAGGATACAAGAACTAAATAAAAAAACATAACAACAAACTAAAATGTCCTACAACCAATAAAAACATAGTAGCAGAGAGTAAATACAACTACAAAAAAAATCTGCAACAAATCACAAATCAAAAAATGTGTAAATAAACACAAGAAATAAAAAGCTTATTCAAAGGATGTACTGACAACGTAAACACGATCTGTTACATTTCTAATTACTTGAGGGTTTCTTTAATTTCTCATTGTGAATACTGATTTTTCATTGTGTTTCCCTTAATTGCTTGCTGATTTTCATTCATTGTCAAGTGGAGGGACTTTTCATTTTGTTCTTTTATTTTTTGGCATTTTTCATTTGTTTTGTGTCTTTTTGTATTTGCATTTGTATTGGTTGTTGGGCGGTTTATATGGTCATTTTTTTGTCATTGAGTTTTGTATCTGTTGCTGTGTTGCTTTGACCTGTTGCTTTTTATTTTTTTGTGTTCTTTTATTCATCATCTCATTTTTGTTTGTTATTGTGCTTCCAATTTGCTTTTTATTTGTTGCTGGGGTTTTTTGCTTGTCATTGGGTTTTTTTTTATGCCTTTTTTTAGTTGTTTTGGGGTTTTGAATATCGTATTTGTCATTAGATTTTAAAAAATTATGTTTTTTGATTTGCTGTTTTTTTGTATCATTATTTTTCATTCTGATTTTTATTTGCTGTTGTGTTCTTTTTTTGTGTTTGTTTTGCACTTCATTTAGATCAATCAACATCACTCTAGCCAATAACAAAATATTGACAAAGGAAACATATGTTATTATTATTTATCCATCCATCATCTATACTCTTCAAAAAAGTTTGGAAACCTTGTTTGAGTCAATAATTTCTCCTCCTTTGATAATACCATTTGGTATAGTATTTTATATAAGTGGGAAGCCTAGTCACATTACAATGAGGTATAATTTGTACAAATTTTGCATTTGTGGAAAGTGCAACACGGTTAAACGTGTGGGTGGCACCCCCCAAAAAATGTGCCAAATGCCCTAAAACTTGAAAATGTTGTTCCTGTATGCAGAGTGGCAGCATTATTTGGTGTCCGAGATAGTACCATTTCCAAACTTAGGACCAAGGTCTATGAGACTAGTGAGGTCAAGACAGACCGAGAAGTGGGCATCCCAGGAAGACAACCAATCAGAGGACTGTTTCTTCACCCTTACTTCACTGAGGAACCATATGCTTTCTTCAAGGGGAAGAGGGGATTTTGACACTTTTTTTGGGCACAATCCAAACATTTAGCTGTGTTACTCATTCCACGAATGCATGATCCTTACAAGTTGTACCTTGTTGTAAAGGTGACTAATTAGGCTTTCCAACAATATAAAATACAGAGGAGGATGTACTGACAATAAAAGTGGAGAAAAGGGGAGAGATTATCGCCAAAAATGTCTCACAGAGAGGCATCAGCATTACCTTCTGCACCACCATGCAGTCCTGACAACAATTCAGTCTTATCCTTCATCTCATTTGCAAATATTCTGATATATCTTCACTCTTATCGGCCAGATGTATCTATTTTAACAGCAAATTGAAGGTCAGTTTAAAACAATAAAAGACAAATATGCACACTTGGAAATCCTGGTTTGAGTTCACAAACAGAGCAGACACAATCATGTCTGTGAACAGTGGGCGGCAGAGGCTGTGACAGATCTTGTCACTGCCTGGAAACCTGAAACTGTGTCTCACACAAACATGAGTGGGACAATGTGTGTCAATGAGCTATGCAACTTTGGCAACATGGCCAAAAACAGCAGTATTTCAAGGTGTTATGGAAGATTTTTCGACTAAAATTTATCAGTTCTCACTACCTGGTTAGGGATTTCTTGTCAGGTATCATTCCTCTGCATGTCACCTGATCCAGCAGCTGCAGGCTTTTGCCCCTATTGTCCTAAATCAAGAGAGGATTACGGTGGCTACAGTTTCTGCCTTTCAATAACTTGAAACCTTTCCACTCCTTTCAAAGGGCACTGAGATTCCTGCATTGTACATTCAGATGTGACAGGGTAGGAAAATAAGCATTCAGGTCAGCATTAAACACCAGACTGTGTACACATACTGACCCTACATGACCTCTCTGGCATTTTGAGACTGGTGATAAATTATTAGCCGGTGAGACGTCACAGTTTGAGTCTCACTGAAGACAAAAAGTTAAGACCGGATGAATGTACATGATAACTTGTCCTGCTCTTGGACTCAGAATTTCAATTAGTTTTGTATTCAAATGGACTTGTGTCTGTGTGTGTTTTACCTTTGATTTTAACAAGCCAACAGGAAATGTTGGGTGGAGGGTGATCACACCACTTGCTGTTTTTTTCTTTTTTTGATTCATCACTGAAGAAGGAGAAATAATATGTCAGAACCTTTATTGAGATCTTGCTAAGAAGCACATGGGGCTTTCTATGGTAGCCCTGAAAGTCAATTGTTAAAATATTTAACCTTCTGCAGCATTTTCCGTCAAGCACAGTCCACCTACTACAAACTATTCATGCAGCACTCCACCTTCTGTAAAATGTGTCACCCTATGCAAGAAAGAAAAGGGAAAATAAATCCTTCTTGCGATATTTAAAAAAAACAAAACAAAAACAAAACTGTAGATATATTTAACTTTTGCAGAGTATTCAAGTAAATTATATGGAAGGCAACATATTTTTCAAAGCTAAAATAGCCTTCGTCTTTAAAGTTAGATGCGAAAAGTGAAAATATTCAGGCTTCTCATATATGTAAAATAGATGGATGTCAAATATTTTGAGGATGGTTGTTTTTGGGCAAGAAAAATCATCAGTTTACCTTCAGGGGCCCCATAGATTTATGCATTTGTGATATACAAGACTCACTGCAAGCTGTGTTGAACAGGAGCAATTTTAGGATCTTCAAACTTAATCAATTTGCACAAAAGTTTTTGTCAATGAATTCTTGTGGCACATTATTTTGTAAATAGTAATATTAAATGAAATTTAACCACAAACCTTTATCACTGTTATATCAGCAAAGTACTGAATATATAAGTTGTCACAGTCGATCTCTTCTTGCACTGTAACTTACTTTGTCTTAAGTAAATTATATGAGTGCTTTCACAACAGTTAAGTTACATTTCTGATAAGATGAAAGACCTTGGACTGCATCCATTAAGAAAGGGTGGATTTCCCTCTACATCCTGACATACAGTTATCATTTGTTATTTGGTGTTTTTAAATGCAAAAAAATATCAAACTCATGTTGCAAAAATAGTCACGTTCAAAAAATCAAGGGGGGCACTTTGTGGCATTCAGGGTGTTATAATAAAATATAGGGGTGGGTCAGCCCCCCTAAAAAGGGTCCAAAATCGCCTTTGTTGTTGAATAACATCACTGTTGTAACAGGCTGTTTGACTCTGTGTCAAACAGCTGAAACTTAATAGCATGTGCTCTACTCATTTGTACATTAAGCTGCGTAAACATAACAATCCCGGCGTCTTACCTTCATAACTTGTGCTGCGGGTCAGATGCTCGTAGTCGAAAAGTCCAAAGTAAGTTGAAAATTGTGGCATAAATTCGCGTCATTGCATTTTTAAGACTGCAGCTACTACAACACCCCCTCTCTCTCCCCCTCTGAGCTTCAGTCTCAGCAGAGGCATGCAGAGGGAGAGGGAGAGGCCTCCTTCAGGTGTCCTGGCGTCTGAAGGCTTTCTGTAGCCATGACAACCTGTGCACGAGCGAGGAAAAGCATTGTATCAGGAAACACGTGCGCCAAGACCTCTCTGTATGGTATGTGTCAGAATGAACTTCACTTTTGACTCTAACGAACTGTTGTGCGCATTTTAAGGCTGTGTTCATGCATATGGGATGGATTATGGCAAGACTGCGTATTTTTATTTGATCCTGTTATTTCCAGCTCAGCTCTTACAGTAGATTAAGTCAGTGGTTTTCACGACACTCCTAAAATCATGCCAAAATCTAAAGGCACGCCATATTCACATCCATAAAGGATGACTTCTTAAACATGTTTTACAGTCAGCCCCCTTCCCTGTCTGTAACTGTTCATCTTTATCCACTAATAACGGGTACCATGTTTTTTTATTTCATTGGGGGGGGGTGTTAATAATGCATGGAAAGTAGTGTTGCTGCACATCCTTGACATATCCCAGGCTGTAATAATCCAAAACAAAATATCTACTTTGCATGTAGTATATTGAAAATATTTTTTTCTGTTTTTTTTTTTTAATCTAAAACATAGTGGCATCATGACAAAAACCTGGCATTTAAAGGGTTAATATCTTTAAAAATGTATTAGTATTTGATATCAATAATTCGGTCAAATGCAGGTGAAACAAATAGCTCGGTTAAAGCAGATGGCTTGCTTTTAAAGAGCACATTTTTTGTGCTTGTGGGTGTGAGTGTGAGTGTGACTCATTTTAGACATGGCCCTAAGGGTAAAGGTTAAAAATACTCTTCAGAGAAGATAGAACTTTTTTAATCCCCTAGGAAGATTCCCTCAGGGAAATTAAGATTCCAGCAGCATTGTAAAGCAGCACACGGTAAAAGACAAACAAAAAAACAAACAAACAAAAACACTTACAGATGTAAATAAAAAATCTTAGCTACTGGATAACTGCTCCTTCCCCTCCCCTGTCTTCCTGTCACTCCTCCTCCCATCCAGTAAGGAGTTGATAGCTGATTTTAAAGGAAATATTGACAAAATGTGTTGATACATGTGAGTCTACTCAATATTTACACTTTTTATACAGAGAAAAGAAAGCTGCAGATTTAGGTAACAAGGTCTTAATCTAATTCCAAAAGACACATTATGGGACCATGTGCAGGGGAGAAAGGCATTTTTTCATAAGTGCTCCTTAAATCTTTTACATCATCTTTAAATGCTTTCACTCCAACTTTTAAATGCAATTACCGGGTTAAATTGATCCTTTTAAGACGTGTTACAGCTAAGTAACCGAGTTGTTGATGTCTGTGTCCCTTAAGGCGTCCGCTGACACCTCAGGTGCACCTATGGGTGTCCCGCAGTGTCTGCAGCCCTGCCCCGACACCTGCCGGGGATGCCACGACTTAATGTGTGAGCGTTAGTGTCGTCAGCCAGGGCAGGGCTTGTCCAGGATCATCACTTTGGGTTTCCGTAGCTTTCTTTCTTTTCGTCGCTTGGTCAGGGACCAGGGGGGAGAGAGTATACATGGATTGGTGGACATCGTTGGCAGCCAGCATCGCCCTTTTATGGATTTTCTGCTTCATAGACGGTAAGATGATCCTGGTCAGTGGAGCTCAGTGATTTTTTTCATGAAGTTAATGTCAGCTCACACAGTATTACAGCACAAATAAGACTGTCATTTTTAATTACCCAGCAAAATCCTACATTCACCTGTCTCTCCTTTGCCAAGCTTTCTCTGCAGCCCTGAGGATGATTAATTAGTAAATTAATTAGTGGACTAGCTTTTAAAAGAAAACATGGCGCACCGGGACAGCCTATCTTCTGGATCATCACTGTGCTTGAAATGTTCCCCAGATAAACCTTAGTGCTTGCCAAGTTATATTAACAATTGTCTTAAAGTGAAAGGCTTTTTTTTACCAGTTCATACTTACAGTGAAATATTTGTACTAAAAACTTAAGATTTTGGAAAAAAAATTATGTAGGTAAGAGAAAAGTTTCTTTGGTTTAAGTTTACTTAAGCACATGTAAAAGTAGCAATCTATAAAAATACACAAGTAAAAGTAAAAGTGCTTAACTTAAAATGTATTCAAAGCACTGATACTATAGTTTTGTGCTAGATTAGGAAGAAAACCTGATGTTGTTGTTGGAGTATGACATATGCAAACGTTTGACCCAAATGAAACCACAAGTGTTCTCTTACAAAAAAATACTAAATAAAAAATTATAACCCAAGACTTCACAGAAAATGTATTTTTGACATATGATACTGTTAAAAAAAACCTCTCAATTCCAAATGTGACCGCCTCTTTCACAAAACAAAACTATAGGTGACCTGTAGGCGTGTGTGTGTGTTGGTAAGAATCTGGTGATATTGTACTACCAGCCATACAGACGTTACTACCTTTACAACCACAAAGAGAGGAGGACCCTCTGTAAAGCAAGGTACTGCATCCACAAGGGCTAAACTTTAATAAAGTTCAATTTAATAGAGACAAATATTATGGGGACAGATTTATGGTCTGGCATCCATAAAATTTATCACTATCACATTTGCTATGATTTGGTGCTTTACAAATAAAGATTATTTGATATTGAAATTAAGGGGTGACTTAATGTCACACTATATCACAATTCTACAAGCAGGGCAATAAATCACAATTTTTTTAACAATAAGTCTTTTTTTTGACACTTCTATGGTGTTAAGAACTCACAATGCCATATTCATAGACACTACAGTTTTTGATCAGTGTTACTCATGTAAGGCATGGACAAACTGAACATTGTCCCAGTGACAGAAACTGTCATAATTGATTGCAGCAGGAAATACATATTTTTGTGAGTGAACCTGGAAGGTTACACTGGTTCCCAATACAAAAATCCTTTTGGGATTTTTTTTTACTGTGTTCTGGGATCATTGCTGATAACAAGGTCTGTGGCAAACAAAAATGAATGAAACTTACAGATTTTGTTCCTCATGATAGTCCTCACTACCTTTCATAAGTTCTTAGGCTTAAATGTAATCTGTGAGCGTAACAAGCTACCATTAAGCTGTTATGGACCTACAACATGGTCGTTTTTGTAAACAACCACCTTTTAAAAACACAATAATGCTGTAAAATTCAAAAACAGGGCAGTGTCAGATGCATTTTATGTTGAAAATAAACCCTTCAAATCTGTATGCATGTGTTCAACATGGACCTTATTTTGAGCATTTATCTGAAAGCTGTTCTAAAATTCTGTATACTTTGGCCATGGGAATCAACCGTGCTCAAATGCGAACTCACATCAGCACTTTTAGACTCATTGTGGCACCACTTCATTAATACAACGGAGAGACAGAGGGTCAAATGGCTGAGCACCAGCTAGTGGCTGGAGGTTGAACTACAATACATGTCCCAAATTTCAATATAATATCACATTATATTGGTGTATCAGTATTTTCTTACACTCCCAAGATTCAGTATTGTTTAAATATTAGGAATAATGGTACTTGACTTGGTATCAAAATTGAAATTAAGATTTTGGTGTCATGAGAACACTCAATGATTGAACATTTTAGCTTAGTGATCAGTTTAACTTTATGTTTTCATTTTATTGTTTTTACTGAGTACTCATAGGCTCTTACAAAAAAGTTGTGCAACTCATCCCCATGAATTGGGTTTTGGAAATAGTAAAACAACAATACAAAAGTTAGTGTCGTGGGTTGAGTTTTATGCTTAATTTCAGCATAAGGTGGCTCTAGTGTTGGGTTTCAAACATAATGACGTGCCAAGTCACCCTCTTTGCGTGCCCAGGTGATAACCCGCTGCCCACATTGGAAAACAGACTTTAATCCAATGGCAGACGCTGTTTGTAATGGTTGCTGACATTAGCCACAGTGTTAATTAGACTCCAGCTGACCCCGTTACCCTTTTATCTCCAGGCAATGCCGTGCTTGAGCTGCGGCTCCTCTTCCATGCTCTGACCAAAGCTGCTTGCCACCTGTACCTGGCTCTGCTCCCACTGCGCCGAGCCGCCACCCACTTCGCAGACTGTGCAAGATACTTGATCAACCATGCCCAGCAAAACGCCCCTCCCCAGGGCTACTCCAACCCAAACCAGCCCCTGGCCAAGAAGGGCACGCTGCACTTCCTGGAGGGCATGTGCGTTGTGTGTGAAACTGTACCCAACCTGATGGGTGCGGCACTTAGCGTGGGTGCAGCTTTTTGCCACATGATGCAGGGAGGGTTTTATATCCTGGCGGCCACACTGCGCACCATCCAGGTCAATCTGTTCTCCCAAATGAACGGCGAGAGGGATCGATGGGACAAAGAGCGACACAGAGCCAAGGAGAGCGAGAAGAAGTTAAATTCTAAAGTGTTGGAATACATCTCAGTTTTTTGTCAAGACCCTGTCAGTGCTTTACGCATCAAAGTCGACGTACCACCTGTGTATAGATAATCTTTCTCAATGCTAGACCATCCACCCATTGATTGGCACTTAAGAGGCCTTCTTGTAACTTTGGAGGGGATTCAGGCGCAGCAGAGATGACAGGAAGTTGGACTTTTAACTCTGGTGTTTTGGGGAGCAGTTTCAACAAAATCAAAGTAATGAAATCAGTGCAAGGGAAAGGGTCAATGGTGCATTTAATTACATTTATTTTACAGTTATTGAGCTGTACAAGTTAAAATAAATGTGTCACAAATGAAACATCACAACTTTGATCATTTATGGTGTTTTTTTGTCATGTCACTTCTACAATAGATTTTGATTGGTTAATTTATTATTTTACATACAATCACATATCATGTATCTGTCAATATAATTGCACTTAATGTAAGCAGTAAGTTCATTGTAAGATGATGAACTGATCATTGATCAGTTTTAAGTCAGGCTTAATCAACTAATTATCTATAGGAAAGTCTGCATCCTAAACATCCTTTATTGCTAGCTTATGAATCAAGTGCTGGTTTCATGATAGTAAGCAAAAGTTATGGGCCTTTTCTGACAAAATCTACACTTGCCCGAGTAGCTCTGAAGTCAGCTGAGGTCCAAATAATACATTTAAATCGTCCTTCTTGTTCATATTGCAAATTATTTAAGTGTGGGAACATTACATCTGCTTACAGCTAGGTCATCCGCCAAGATCATCGAAATTAAAAACTGAGGGGGACATCAGATCATGCTGTTAAAACAACATATATGATAAGTCATTAGCCTGGCCAGACATTAGACAAAAGCTAACATTTTCAATGAACCAGTTCCTCTAATGGTAAAGTTTTCTAGGAAAACATCTATTGGAACCAAACCCATCATAGCTGCTATGAAACAGCATGACTGTGACAGTGATGATGTTACAACATAAAGGTTTGTCTGGAGTTGGCTAGTGCTAACAAAAGGGGATCTGAAGACCTAACTATATCAATGTCAATGTCAGCTTTATTTATATAGCACATACATTGAAAACAGCCAGTGCCCTACAAAAGTGCTTTACATATATAAATTTAGCCTCATCTTGATCATCAGCTATACGATGTTGGATATGTAAAATTGAGTTGAACATTTGACCACCACACATTTTATCAAAACCACTTTTTTATGAACAATTAACCAGGCATAGGCCTACTGCCTAAAGCTAACATTAGCAATGAACCAGTTCATTTCATACTGAAGTATGCTAGCCAGCTAGTTAGATTGGTATAACTTGTAAAAAGCTCATTTTAAATGAAATCACTTTTGACTTTATTTCCTAGCAAATGTGAAAAAGTAGCTTAATGATTAGCATTCATGTTGTTTTCCTGTGAGATCAAACCTGATATCCTTGTGGATTTTCACTTTGCATTATCTACACAGTTTTTCATCAGCTGAGAGGTGGTTTCATGATATAGACATGCTGTAAACATTGATTTTTAACCTGGAACACAGGAGTATGATATTGAAAAAGTAGCATGTAGTAAAGTAACACTGAATTATTGCCACTTTATGCAATAGGTTTATATGCACAATTAAGTGAAGCTATGCTAATAGCTTGATAAGGGAATTTTACTGAATTGCTCTTTGTCCCAGTATAAATGCATCAGGGGAAAATATTTTAACTGTGGCATCTGCACGTCCCCTACAGTTGGGGTTCTCAACCTCTTCAGTAAATTACTAAGAACCATTTTGTTGTCACCACTGCCAGTAGTTTGTTGAAATTATACAATTTACAGTTCTGCATATTTTAAACCCACTCTACTCTTAACATACAAATGAGATAAACACTATGATTCTGTGTTATAACTATAAGCAGACAAATTTGACTCTCATTAGGATTAGCATATATGCCAACACTTAGCATTTATGCTAATGCATATGCATTAACATGCTATTTGACTTCCAGGTAACTGCTGTTTATTGTTCAGGTCAACGGTCAGGGCAGAGACTGCAGAGCATGTGCAAAATGCCTTGTTCAGTCCAGTTTTGTTTGGAGTCCTGTCAACTGCATCAATTAGGCAGGTCTGTCTAACACCATTTTTGGCCTTAATAAAGATAAACTACATACAACAGTAAGCCTAGAAAAGGAGTAGAGAGACCAGGGGAAGACCCACTTCAAGTGGGCCCCAGGCTTGCCGCACAAGGCAAGATGCACGGCACATGCATGGTTGCAAACCAACTCTGCCAAAATAAGCTTTTTTTTTAAGTCCATTTTCATCTGAGTGATAGAAATTCAACATTTTCCAACTGCATGTAAATCTATTGGCTTGAATTGATTGTGTTAATGTTGGATAAACACAACTAGAACATGTATGAGATCCATTTCCTCTTGCATGTTTTTAAATCAGTTGGCCCGGACTGAAGCTGAAGTTCTGCACATCCTCAGCAATCTTTGCATTGACTCAACAGATGAACAGCATGAATGCTAAAGGATAGCAGAAGCAGCATGTTGCCTCCTTTTGGTTATCATCATAAGCTTGATAGATAACACTGATTTCATATGTACCAAAATCAAATAAACCAATGTGTATGAAATGTCCACAGCTTTTGATGACAAGAATTTTCACTATTCTACAAAAGACTAGTTAGCTGACAGGGAACAGGACAATGAGAATAACTGAGGAAGCCCAGCGTACTTCCATCAATAAACTGATTCTCTTCCTGTTCTTCCACACTGTGATGGGGCAGTGGTCCAGATGAATGGCATCATTTAGCTACATGTGTAGCTCAACTTAACTGTGCATGTAAACAGAACTGAGTGCATTAGGGTAATGTTGGAGGAAAATACCGTATATGAATTTTGTCAACCTTGCATCGCTGTACCAGGTCACATGGTTAAATCTTAACCCTGTCAGATCTGTAAGGAATGAGAACGAGGTTGAGGAAGGTGGGGAGCGAATGTTTAAGAGAGGAATGCTGCCAGATTAAGTTGGGCTCCTGGCATCCAGGATGAAGGTACTTTGTCTGTGAGCAGGATTCAGGTGCTTCCTGAATCTTCCATAAAGGCACAGGAGGACAAAGAGGTGGTCAGAGAAAGGGCAAAAAGGGGTCAGGTATGCTTAGCAGGACACTGAGCTGATACTGAAGATGGCTCCTTTCCAGTGGAGACTAAAGTCTTGCATCAGGTGTAGTAGGTAGAGACTGTGGAGGGATTTTCCCAGCTACAGTGAGAGGACAAGTAAAAACAATCTCTCAGGCTGCTGTTGGTAGAATGGCTGCAGTAAATAAGAACAGACAGGAAACTTACAGAGCATCTCTTCAATTCTTCTGACGGCTTCTTTCTTCACTCTGAACTCGCTCTGCTCCAACCTGCCATGAAGAAACAAATGAAGAAACTTAAGAGTATGAGTGTGGCATTAGAGATACAGACAGCTTATCAATCACCTAAGAAAATGAGCTTAAAACCAAACAAGTTCACAGGGGTTAATCTTGTTACTCACGCCCTTGATTTTGTCACCGTGTTCAGCCTTCGCAGGGCAGACAAAACATTTTTCTGTGTGTCTGATGACAGGGCCTCATATGTGTGAAGTTTCCCTAAAAAAAGGCAGATAATTTAATTTAACAGCAGAAGCAGCCTCTTTAAAGTCTGACATCAGCTCTGCTCAATGTTTTACCAGATAGGATGAGCTCTGTGGCAAAACTTCTCACAGCAGGAAGGAACTGTCTCTCAGAAAACGAGTGAACTCCATCCTCACAAAGGTACCTAAACACCACCTAAATATAACAAACAACTACTTGTGAGTTACATGATTTACCCAGTTATGTTATTTAGGCTTAAAAATTAAAGTTAATGCAATTATGACCCTCTACAGTAATGAGAACAAATCATTGGATTATGGCAAAAATGTGTGTTAATCTGTTAAAGTACAAACTGTAAAATCAAAGCCTATCAAGCCAATCTTATGTTTTGGCCTAGTCAGACAACAAGCCAAACTGCATTTTTGCAGCAGCAGGAGTGTCTTCAAACATGTGTTTTTTTTCCCTCACTGTCATGTCCTCAATGGCTTAACAATATTGGGCAGAAAAATACAAAGAAACATGATGTAATCCTAGACGATAGAAGTACGTATTGCAAAACTCTCCTTTTAAACCAAAAGACAAAAAATCATTTTCAAATTTTCAAAAATAATTTTAGTAAGATATTGTCAGTGTCACATTTGAGTCCAA
Source organism: Cetoscarus ocellatus (assembly GCA_037902135.1). NCBI lineage: Eukaryota > Metazoa > Chordata > Actinopteri > Labriformes > Labridae > Cetoscarus > Cetoscarus ocellatus. Next base: position 106,561 of record JBAMNC010000527.1, on the reverse strand, counting down.
AAACGCAATACTTATTGTATTTTTAAGTAAATATAAGGGATGGAATGTTTTATGATTTTCATTCAAAGTTAGCTCCTCAGTGTTTCTCATCTTATTTTGTAGTTCTTGCCGCTATTGTTTGAAGTAAAGTTTATTTCCTGTCCCTTTGTTTCTCTCCTCACTATGATTTTTCATTATTTTCACCGCTGTTTCATTTGGCACAACACATTGTGTATAAAGTCTTTTCCCATCTGTGTTAGTTCCTTACATGCCAAACCTTCAACATTTCCCTGCTATCTGCCAGCGGAGATTTTCCTTTACTTTTCATTTTCTGTGATTTTATTTTTTTTAATTCTAATTTTTGGGCTTTAGGAGTAAGTAAGCATTCTTTCTTTGTCTTTTAATACTTTTGTTGGTCCTCCTTCTGGGCCTTTAATGTAAACTACCATACGGCAGCTTAAGCCTCTGATTCCCAGAACAAACTATAAGGTCATATAACCTTAGTATCCTCCAGAGGCTCTGACTCTGTTAAGATGAGGTGGGTTTAATTTATCACCCCACGTGAGAGCACAAGTTGTGATAGGTGGCAGAACATGATCAGTATTTAGAGGCAGTAACACAACAAGGGGCCCACGGCATCCTCCCTCACCCACAAAACTACCTATATCTCAAGTGCATCGTGATCAGTGGGTGAAAAAGTGAAGAGACCTGGTAAGAGTCTATGAAGGGTTGTAGAAGTGCTTGCAGGAAGGATAGTATCTCCTGTCCAGCATCCAACACTGTCACCTCCTGCTGGTTGGCATGGACTGCTGCAGATTTCTCCAAGTATAAGCACGCCTCCTCGAAGTCCTAATCAGTGAGACATTAACAGGGAGGTCAGAATCAGAATCAGAATCAGAATCATCTTTATTGGCCAAGTATGTTTGTGACATACAAGGAATTTGGTTTCAGCAGGTGGTATCGCTCACAGAATAACAGCAGAAAATATAACCATAAACATAATAGAAAAATATATGTTGTGGAGACAAGATGAAATATTTCACTTTATTTCTGCTCTGAATTAATGATAAGGGACTTCACAATTAGATTCTTCTTTCTAAACTTTTGAAACCAGGACAGTAACTTTGGGGATCTTGAAAGAGGGCCGAATACATATGTGCCCTGCTTTTTTGGCTAACCACACACTAAAAGACTAAAAGGTCCAGTTTCTGTCGCCGCAAGTCCATCCTACTAACATATTTAGGGGCATTTCCTGAATCAAAATTTTACGTATGGTATTTATAAGATGACGCATCACTCCTGAGGGTTTTTGTCTCAAAATGTCCTATGAAATTTCACCACAGGGTGGCGCAGTTGAATGAGCATTTACAAAAGACATGAACAGACTGCTGCACATGCTAGTTGAACTGTTAAAAATATATTTTTCAAGGACAGTCTTCAGTCCATCCCCTTTAAGTCTACTACAGTTGGGGTCATGGAGGTGCTGAAGTCCATCCCAGTTGGGGAAAACAGGAAAGTACACCTTGGACTGGACACAAGCCAATCACAGTGCTGACACACATACTGTAAACAAACAAGCAGTCACTTTCACATTCTCAATTATGGGCAATATAGAGTCATCAATTAGCCAAGTGAGCATATTTTTGGTCTGTGGGAAGAAGCCAGAGTACCCAATGCAAGAAGGTTGCTGGTGTCAGTCAGGGCTTTTCTGTGTGAAGTTTGCATGTTTCCCTGTGCATGCATCGGTTCTCTGTGGGCACTCTGGCTTCCTCCCACAGACCAAAAACATGTTAATTAGGTTAATTGCTGACTCAAAATTAATTTTGGGTATGAGTGTGAGCGTGAATGGTTGCCTGTCTCTCACCCAAAGTCAGCTGGGACAGGCTCCAGCCCGTGACTGCGAAAGGGTTAAGAGGTATAGATAATGGATGGATTGATGGATAATTAACCATCTTTTTCTTCAGCCAGGATCTCTACTCTTTTCTAAAACTTTTGTTCTTTGTTACAACACAGAGCTCATGCACTGCTGGACTACGTTCAAATAAGGAAAAACATGCAGTTTTCCAATCCATTAAAGGAGGATTTATGTTCATGTTTTTATCTCAAAGCTATCATTATGACTTTAAACATGATTTACAGGGACAGAAAACCTCATTATGATATTTGCTCTGAGGGTACTTAACCCTTAAAAGATGAGCCTGTTACCTGAGACGACTTTCCGGGTATGAAGATGAACTCGTTAGAGAAGACATCTTGTAGGAAGCAGAAGAAGGCGAAGAGCTCATCTGTGAAGTGAACAGTAAAGGGGCATTAACAGATCTCACTACTATTTATCCATTTCAAAAGGCAGAAATCTGAAGCAAGAGAAAATTCTCAGTTGAGCATGGTATTACTCCTCACCTCTCTGTGTGGTCTTTGTGATGTGAATTGCTGTTGCAAGCATGGCAGGACGCACAAAAACATGCAGACACTGATTCCTGTAGGAGGCCAGCATCAGCATCGCCGCTGCTATCCTGATCACACCCTCCTCTGGGCGGATTGGATGCTTCCTTGCTGGCTCTTTCTCCTGCACCAAGTAGACATGATCTGCCTTGTGATGAACTATGGAGCGATGAAGAGCCACGTTGGATGACATCACATCCAGGTCAGAGGCTTCCTCTGCAGGAAATATCATTAACATTGTCAGTTTATAAAAGGTTTTCTGAGGGGATGAGAGTTTCTTTAGCCTTTGTTTCCCTGGTAAAGAATTTGTGTACTTCTGTGTTCCTGCAGGTGTGTACCTGCACATTCTAGTCCTGTAAAGTGAGATGGTTCAGTGGGGTCCTTTGAGGATAAGTTTCTTTAAGTGCATTAGTCTACTGAATGTCTCCCTAAGCTGGTGTGCTAACTCACATTGATCTAATCTGTCTGATCTACCTCCCAGTGCGACAAAGGACCCTCTGAGGTGAGAAGCTAAAAGATTTAACAGAAGTTGAGACACTCAGTATCCTTCCTGTATTAACTTTGTCTGGCTTGAGACACAACATGCAAGCGCCACCTGCTGGTCAATAAAGGGATTAAAAAAAACTAACCCACCAGGCCAGTGCAAACGAGCTCCAAAATCCAGCGACAGCTTTTTGAGCAAGAGCGTTTTCTCTGTGAGCTGATCCCATGGCAGACCCTCCCCTGTTAAAGTCGTGATTGGAGCCTGGAGCAACAGGCAAGCCATCAGGGACCAGGGGCTGATCAGAGACCCCTTCTCTTGGATACGGACCACCAGATGAGCCAGCCAACTCACACAGGCCTGGGCCTCTGCTGTGGGCACCTGAGGGAGGTCTCTGTGAATAGATAGAAAGGGGAAAAGGAGGAAGGAAACAGCTTATGGAGGGGGCTAACCTCTAATATATTTATATTCAGCAGAGACAAAATATGATGGGAACAGAAAAATGATTGGCCCATAAAACTGTCACTTCGTTCAATTCTTAGTTTAGTACCTTTGTCTCTGCCCACCGCCCTTCCTTCACCCACACCCCCCAACACGGATTCAGTAGCTGGCTGTTCAACATGAGACTGGCTCCACTCCAAGATGTGTAACTTCTAAACAGAGTTTTTTTTTCTTGCCACTGTTACTGGAAGACTCCTATAGATGCACTTTCCTGTAGGTTGGCCCAGTGCTGCATTCCAGGTGGATTCTTGTTGGGTTTGGAAATATATATGTATATGTGTGTATTTTATATGTGTACATATGTATATTTGCATATATGTGTATCTATAAAATGAAGAGCATGGCTCCAGCTTGCTCAATTGTAATGTGTCTTGAGATGACACTTGAATGATTTGTCACTCTACAAGTAAACATCAATTGATTTAAGTTTGGTAACAATTTACAAACTACAAGACTAAGAAAATATGAAATAGTTCACACTCTTCCTTAGAAATTCTTAGAGAAGACTTTTTCATCCTATTTCCAGTTACTGGTATGACAGGAGAATATTATATCCAGGCACAGTTATCCTTTCATTGGAAGTCTGATTCTATGATTATTGACACAGTCACTGCATTATCAGCATGTCATCAGTGACAACTTGTGGTTTATTTACACCAAAAGGGCCTCTACTTGTTGAGCATCTCTGTATGGTAAGCACAGTAAGAGCTTTTCTTCTTTATTTTGTCAAAAACACACTACAAAACCATGATTTACAGTCAAGAACATAAACTTGATCACTGATCAGACTGAAATGAAAACTCACTTTAAAACAGTAGGTGACAAATGAGTTGTGATTTGTTGTTAGCGAACTAGTCGACAAATCTTTCAGGTGGATGACAGGAACTGCCCTTCACTGAGAGCCCGATACCCTTTTTCCTTTTGATTGTAAATAAAAAACACACCAACAAAGATCAAGTGAGGACTGGTTTGGAAGCCAAAACACCAGCTCCTTTTGTAGAGTAGATCCAAATGATCCAGATCTCCAAATTTAGCTGGAATTCCCATCATTATATGCAAGGTGCTGGTGCTGCCAGCTAGCTTGTGATGACAATTCATGTTTGCTTCCAGTTTTGCTATGTTTTGCATGATGTTTTACATCTGTTTCAGCAGATGTAAAGCCTTCTGCGTTTATAACATAAGTACATTACAGCTGTTATTTGGAGCACTATTACCTAACTATTATTATTATTATGCCTTTCTCAAAACAGTAGTAGAAATAAAGATTACAACAAATGCTGTCCTGCGGCTTATCTTGTGTATCTAATTTGGTTTGAGAGTACAGTTTCTGAGAAATAGATCTGCTGTTAATGTGTTGCCCTTTTCTAATATTAATGTCTATAAACTACCATCACTATTTAGATCATCATAACATAATTTAGCCAGTTCAGGTAACAATTCCATTTGTTTTATATGGAATCAGGAGCATATTTAAGCAATTTTCTGGGATAAAGATTTGCCAAGACATTTCGCTTTTATTCTCACTTTTCATGTTTTTTTAATGGCTAGAAAACTGTTCAACTGTTTCCAGGATGTGTGTGAACCCTGTTTTTTCTCTGACGATTACTAAATAGGATTTTACAGTTGGAATTTGAACATCTGACCTCAGTATTTCTGTAATCCTGGCTTGAACTCAGTGTGATCATGAGGCATGCTAGGGCTGGACAACATGGAATAAAATTGTAACACAATACATTATATCTAAATGTTGATGTACAATACGAACCTTGAAACCTTCTCTGTTAGGACATAACAAAATCAAAGTAATCTATAAATCAAATTCCCATGTGCCAAATGTCACACAAATACTCCAATTAATAGGCAGCAGCACGATGTAAATGCTTGCATGAAAAATAAAGAGTAAAAATAAAGTACCTATTAAATATGCTCTTAACATTGAACAGAGACAGATGTAATTCCTCATTTTGATTTCACATGTTACACAAAGGATGGACGATATTGCGTTTTTTTTAACAATGTCTGATTTGTGGATATTTCCAAACTCATTTGAGCTTATACTGGTATTAATACTGACATGTACATATTTTTTGTCAAGAACGAGTCTCAACTGTACCAGAATTAATCCATTCCTTTTCATTGTGGTAGTCTTTTTTTGTCACAAACTAATTTGATAAAAGAAAAACAATACACCAACAACGGTTTCACAAAAAATGATATTACATTGTTTTTTAAATGTGGACATTCAGTAATATAAGGTAAAGAATTAAGATATAGCTTTACATTATGCAAGTATTGCAGCAATATATGAGATATATATGGTCGATATGTTTAGACACTATATCTACAGAAAAAAATCATCAAAAATGTTAAAATCTATAATCTGTTAACAATGTAATTATTAGCCTTGGCAATATTTACACAATATCAACATTGCATTGGTCAATGCCTACTTGATTTACTGCCAAAACCTGGTGCATACCTACATTAAAGTTATGAGATACCATGTACAGATCTTTACAGTAAATACACTCTACCTGGGTATGAGGTTGTACTGGCTTCGGTTTATCTTTCCCTCACACAAATGTCGGACTGACAGGGGGCGGCCAAAGTTCATGTGCATGGTGCCGTAATCTTCCTGAAGCACTTTGGTGGCTTTAAGCAAGCCCTGCAGAAATAGAGAGAGAGTAGGGCAAGGAGGGATTAGTAAGCAAGACATAGTCAACTTTATTGATGCACGAACCATTCTCACCTGTGCTCGTGTTATCATATGTACGATTTTTTTTTTTCTGCATTTACTATAAATGTATCATTATTAATGAGGGGTATTTTTTAATCTTTAACCTGAAATGTCCTTACTAAGGACAAAATACAATTTTTATGCTTGTAAGTGATAAAGCCTCTTTGGCTTTTTTCTTTTTTTAGTGAGTGAAATGACCTGGACATACCATGGTGCTTTCTTTAGGTTTAGGGACACCCAGTAGTTCATGAGCGAGCAGTGATTCCTCCAGCACCCGGTCGTAGCTGATGCTGATGGGGACCAATGTGATGTCAAACACCTCGCCTTTAAAGAAGGGCTCCACAACCATGTGCATCATACCTGCAGGGAAATACCGATTCTGTAAAAGTCCAGGAAATATTGAAATTCAAAAGCCTAATAAAAGTGTTCTTCTGTCACATCTACAAAAATTTAAGCTAACCTCATTGTGCCAAAAGCTGCAGTTCCTAAAATTCAGTCTTTATAGCAGAAATAAACAGAAATGTTGTGCTCAAAAAAAAAAAAAAAAAAAAAAAAACTTTCACCCACAGTCCTTTTTCACATGACTTGCACTCTGGATTAATCTGTTAGCCAGTTGTTTAAAAAATAGTTAGGATAGAAGTAAAGCTTTATTTAGCCAGGTTAGTCCCATTGAGACTCCAGATCACCTTTGCAAGGGAGACAAATCAGAAACAGAAATGCATTCAGACCATATCAAATAATAAGATAATCTATAAATCATCAGTTAAAACAGCTGCATAATAAAAGCCTAGATTCAAGATTTTTCACAGAGGATTTAAAGATATTTAAGGTCATATTAATTTATCAGTGTAATACAAACTAGATTTTAGTGCTGGTTGAGGCTGAAAAATTGTGTCCTGACATTTTCTTAAGACAATACATACATTACATACAATACGTAACATGAATATCAATTTATTTCTCTAAAAAATGAACAATTGGTTGTCACAGTAGCACAACTTCAGTATGATTCTAATAAAGATCACAGCATACCTGTTTCATATTACAGCAACAACAGCAGTCTATGTTGCACACTGGTACCACAAGCTTTTGCTAATTATACCAATGAACTTGCACATTTTAGACAGTGAGCAGGAATTTGTTTTCATTTTTTTATTACGAGGAAACAACAAATTACCAAATACTGTTTTAAGGACCAATCATCCCTTAATAAAAATGAAATCATTTCAAAATTTTATTTTTTTATTAAGACTAAACATTCAAAAAAGATGTTCTTGTTTGGAATAAACGACTCTTTTTTTTACCCTATATCACCTTTGTAAATATACTGAAATGTCAGAGGATGAAGATGTTCCCCTGCCATAATTATCAAGTTTTCCTCACTAACTAAATTGCCACAGCTTCTGGCCGAACAGCAAAATGCTTATGGCACACTTACCTAATTTGGGTGTCAGAGACTTGAGTGTGCGACTCCGCAGACCCTCTACATAAAACTCCACAGGAGCAAATCCTCTCTACAACAAACATTTGATTGAGTATCAAAAAAATGAGAGACATTAAAAAGCAGTATGACCGTTTCCGTTTCATAGTACAGATAATAAAGCGATTTCTTGTGTCTTACCCTGACGATGGTTTTGACATATTCTGACAGTACTGCCCAGTACAATTTGTCTGAGCCAATGGCACGTCGGATAAAGAAAGCTCCAGAGCGCCGCAGTATTTCTCCCACCATCTTCATCCCTGCAAGAGCTTTACAGTGGGGGAAGGGAGAAGTGAGAGTCCGCAACCAAAGAAAAAAGAGCAAGTGATGTTGTCAAACAGTAGTGCAAATAATATAATTTTAGGTTTTAATTTTGAATAGATACTTGCGCGTTCCTGAAGCAATTACAGGTACTGGGATGTCGTAGGTGAAAAGGATGTAAGAGATGACCAAGAAGTCCACATAACTCCTGTGATTGGGCATCAGGATTACGGGATTTTCTTGAACTGCTTGTTGGAGCTGAAAAAAAAATGACAGAAAATTTTATAAGGGGTATACATAGAATTAAATAGTTTTGTACCCTGTGTCCTATTTTACAGCTGTTTAAGTAGTAGTACCTTAAAAAGAGAGAGAAAAAGTCTGATTTCCTCATGAAGAACGACCATTTAGTGTACTGCAAGATACTGAATTGTTGACATTTAGTGAAAAATGTTATAAAAATTATGGTCAAAGAGGAACAAAGTTGATGTGCAGTCTGTTCTAGAAAAAACAAGCTATCTAAAAAAAGAAAAGAAAAAAGCACTATTTCCTAATACATTCATTTTGACATAAAGAATAAAGTGTCAGTTGTGTGACAGATTTTGTTCTCATAAAACATGACTACTGGCAGCTGTTTTTCTTATTCAAAGTCATTTTTCTAAGCTTAGCTAAAACTCTGGCTATCAAAGTAAGCTTTGGTCCTTCATTTACTGCAACAATGGAGAGCGTCAATGCCCTTTCTTTCTGTCCTTATGCTAATTTAGCTAGCTGTACATAAATATTTATTGTAACACTAGTCTTATTGTTTTATCCTCTTTATCAATTGCCTGGTTTCCTATTTTAACTGTCTATTAGCGTATGGCTAATTAGCTATCAAAGCTAGCTGTAGATCCAGATTTATTTTGACAGACAAGGCCTTGAGTGTTTCAATATTCCGATCTAAGTGTTTACTGTGTGTACATGCTGTGTATTGTTTTTCTTTTTTTACACTCATGGCAAAAAAGCCAAGAAAACAGCTAACTGCTAAGCTAACAAAGCTAGCTATAGTTCCAGGGTTACTGTTACAACAACAGGTTGTCTCAGTATCATTTTCTCTATACTTACAATTTCATTACCTATTTTTCTCTTTTTACAGAGTCTGTGTTAAGCTAAGAACTAGGTTAACTTATGGTGGCCAGACTGTCCCGTTTTTAGGCTTTGTGTCAAGTCCTGTGTCCCTGCACACAATCCATAAAACAGCAATTTTGGACAGTCCCTGTCTCCTTTCTAGCCAACTGAAACAGGAAACCAAATCATTTCAGCATGTTTGTGATACTGATTTGCCTGTGTGAATGAAAATCAATATAGTTGTTGAGGTGCTGCGGTTTTAATCAATAATAGCATTATAAATGTGCCGCTTGTTAAAGCTCACTGTTAAAGCTTAGCATGCAGATGCAGGTCGGCTAGCCCAATTTATCCAACTCATAAGCTTTGAAATGTCAGGCAGAGTCATAACTGGCAGAGAATGTTAGACTTTTTCCACAGAGCTTCAGGTGAGGTACAGCTCCCTTCAAAAAGTACCAATGAATTTGTATGATGTTGCAAACAATGCAAGAGCCAATTTTTAATTATCAATGGAGGAAATGCCTACATCTAAGACTGTAAGTATCGAAGGCTGTATATAACAGATATAGGCTTGAAGAAGCTCTATTGTAATGAAGCAAACACAACTGACATCCAACTTAATGTGTCTGTGATCACTATAATCTTTATCCTCTGTTTATAAGACAACTCATTACTGTCAAAATTACAAACATGATGGAAAAATAACTACAAAACTACAAACCAAATTTCAGAATTAGAAGAAAAAATATGCAGTCAGAATATTCAGTATTCATCACCCAACCTCCTCAGTGGTTATCTCTTACTGTTAATATCCATGGTATAAAAAGGATAAAGATGATAACTATGATTAAAAATATTTATTCTAAAACAATTATAGATTTATATGTGAAAATAAAACATTATGTAGATGAGACTTATTGAAAAATGGTACTATTTGATTGTAATGTGTTATAATACGATGTGAAATTATAAAAAGACGATAATCTTGGAAACAGTAAATATCACAGATAACAAACTAAAGATCACATGTAAACACAAATACTGGGCATAAAGGTCTAATAAGTACAGAAAGGTGTTTGTGGGTTTAGTATATTGAAAATTTTAAGATAATCATACTATCATTACTGTCAATACTAATGATCATGATAATAGTAATAATAAAATAAATATAAGAACATATTGTTTAACACCGATAATTGTGTCACAATGAATGATATTCAGAACATGGCACTTGTAAGTGATTGTTTCTGACCCTGTTGAGTCCCTCCATGTTGACAAAGATGCTCCTGAAGAGTCTCTTGGACACTTTACTCAGCGTGTAGCCCATCAGCCTGATGAACCCCAGCTGCAGGTTTTGAGACATTTCCTCCAAAATCCCACACACTTCCTCTCTCACCTCCTCCACTGATGACCCAGTCTCTGAGGCAATCTGATGATGAAAGCAGTAAACAGATCAAAACTGTGTTGATAAAGTAACAGTCTAGTAACTGAGTTAAATCTTGCCGGTGTAGCACACCTCCTTTACAACATAGCGTAGATGCTGGGACTCCAGCACGGCTTTGTTGAGCTCAGCTGTGGAGCAGGAGGGGGCTCCTTTGTAAGGGTGGGGGCTAAAGGTCCTAAAGGCATGTCCAAGATCACTGCTGCGCCTCCTCTCCTCTAATATATCCACAAACTCCTCCACATTTACCAGGCCGCCTTCTCCTGAATCCCTTAACTGCAATGACAAATGAATATGATTTTAAAACTCACAGTGCACAGTAAAAATACAAAAGAAACAAGGATGAATTTCATTGGTTTTGACTCTCAGATGTTGGATGAGTAACATAAGAAAATAAAATACAAATTGGGAGGTAAGTTTCTATAAATAACTCTTATAATTAATTTTATATCATAATGCATTTATCCCAAATGACAATAGTCAGCTTCCCAAAAACTGCTGTAGGAATAACTCCATAGTTTATATATGTATACATACATATACACACACGGACAAAATTGTCGGTACCCCTCCGTTAAAAAAGGAACACCCACAATGGTCACTAAAATAACTTGAAACTGACAAAAGTAATAACAATTTAAAAAATACTGAAAATTAACTAATGAAAATCAGACAATCCTTTTGTATTGTGGTTCAACAGAATCATTTAAAAAAAAAACAAAATAATGAAACTGGCCCAGAAAAAAATGATGGTACCCTTAACTTCATATTTTGTTGCACAACTTTTTGAAGCACTCACTGCAATCAGGCGATTTCTATAACTCTCAATCAGACTTCTGCACCTGTCTACAGGTATTTTGGCCCAAACTGCTCCAGCTGTGTCAGGTTTGAAGAGTGTCTTCTCCAGACTGCATGTTTCAGCTCCTTCCACAGATGTTCAACAGGATTTAGATCAGGGCTCATAGAAGGCCACTTCAGAATAGTCCAATGTTTTGTTCTTCGCCATTCTTGGGTGTTTTTAACTGTGTGTTTGGGTCATTATCTTGTTGGAGGACCAATGACCTGTGACTGAGACCAAGCTTTTCTGACACTGGGCAGCACATTTCGCTCCAGAATGCCTTGATAGTCTTGAGATTTCATTGTACCCTGCACAGATTCAGACACCCTGTGCCAGATGCAGCAAAGCAGCTCCAGAACATAACTGATCCTCCATGTTTCACAGTGGGTACAGTGCTCTTTTCTTTGTATGCTTCATTTTGCATCTGTGAACACAGAGCTGATGTGACTTGCCAGAAAGCTCCAGTTTTGTCTCATCTGTCCAAAGGACATTCTCCCAGAAGCTTTGTGGCTTGTCAATATGCATTTTGGCAAATTCCAGTCTCACTGTTTTATGATTTGCTTTCAACAGTGGTGTCCTCCTCGGTCATCTTCCATTAAGTCCACTTTGGCTCAAACAGCGACGGATGGTGTGATCTGATACTGATGTACCTTGACCTCGGAGTTCACCTCTAATCTCTTTGGAAGTTGTTCTGGGCTCTTTGGTTACCATTTGTATTATCCGTCTCTTCAATTTGTCATCAATTTTCCTCTTGCAGCCACATCCAGGGAGGTTGGCTACAGTCCCGGGACCTTAAACTTCTGAATAATATGAGCAACTGTAGTCACAGGAACATCAAGCTGCTTGGAGATGGTCTTATAGCCTTTACCTTTAACATGCTTGTCTATAATTTTCTTTCTAATCTCCTGAGACAACTCTCTCCTTAGCTTTCTGTGTTCCATGTTCAGTGTGGTACACACCACAATACCTAACAACACAGTGACTACTTTTCACCCTCTAAATAGGCAGACTGACTGATTACAAGTTTGAAGACACCTGTGATGCTAATTACAAGACACACCTTAGTTTAACATGTCCCTTTGGTCAAATCATGTTCAATCTTTTCTAGGGGTACCACCATGTCTGTCCAGGCCAGTTTCATTATTTTGTTTTTTAAAATGATTCTGTTGAACTACAATTCAAAAGCAATGTCTGATTTTCATCAGTTAATTTTCAGTCATTTGTTATTTATTATTACTTCCGTCAGTTTCAAATTATTTCAGTGACCACTTTGGGTTTTTCTTTCTTTAACAGAAGATACAAACAGATATATATTGCACTTTAAGACTTCTATGATAAGTAGCTCCAGTCGGCTAAAATTCCTTTTGGCTAATCATGCCACTTACATAGTTTAATCTTAAAGTCATGAAAATATTTATATATTCTTTTCACAAAAAATAGCACACTAAAACGTCCCCTATAGCCGGGAATTACTCTGTGACATTTATAATCAAAAGACAAAGATTTAGATTTTCATTGCATTCCGACATGTATCAGAATGTACGTTTTTATCAGAGTACAATGAACAAATTGGTGGTTACTGACTGTTGGAGGGGCCCATTGAGAATTTTTGCCCAGGCCCCAAAGACTTCAGAGTCACTGCTGATTTTGATGTGGACATTTTTGAATATCCAGACCCAGACATATATGCATCCCTGACCATAATGGTAAATCTGGTTTTCCATATTTTTTGTACTTCTATTTCACCAAATATTATGGCCTTACTGTAGCTTATTCATAACAGCTAAAGCATGCTCAAAGAAGATTTTCTAACCAGTTCTGAGCAGAAACAGCATCATCTCATTATCTTCAGTCTGCATTGTTCTGAACTCTGACCCTCTAATGATGGATGGATTACTCAATGTTTAAAAGTAGGTCAAAGTTTCAGCAGCTAATACTCCCACAGCTCCTCAGCTCTGATTGTATATTCACAGCTTCAGGACGTCGACAACAGACATTAATGCATGTTGTTCTGTCAGTAGCTCTCTGTGTTCTTTGCAGTTTCTGCGTCGCTCACGCTCTTTTGTAAACTTTTAAAACGTGCGCACGTAAAGACTGTGCGTTCAGACGAAGCGGCGGATGATACAAACTCTTTAAAAGGCTCTTACCGTGTGAGTCATACTTCAAGGGAACAACCTCGACCTTCCGAAAGTGTTTTAAGTCCGTGTTTACTTTCAGTTTCCACACTTATAAGCACTCTTCGATGCACCCTGCGTGAATGCAAGCGGCATCCCGGGGAAGGAGCCAATGGCGGTGCAGTGTTTTGGAGACTCCTCCCGCACGCTGTCAGGTGCAGCCCACTGACCTCTGATAACCCCAAACAAACCGTCCTGACACCGTGCACGAGACAGCTCAGGACACTAAGACAGTAACGTGAAAGTCGTCTCATATTATTTCTGTGTCCATGCACAGTCATATCTGATATTCAACACCAAGGGACCCCTCTGCCATTTTTGTCTTTTTTTTTCTTTTCTTTTCTTTTTTTTTTTTAATTTGGTGAGCATCGTGGATTTGTAACAGCTCATTGTGGCATGAATTTATTCAATAATTATTTTATTTTTATTTTTTTAACTAATGTAATTTACTCTTACAGATCAATTACACTTCTGACAGTTTTTACAGCCTATATACACTCAAATAAACTGCTATAAAATCATACATTAATACCTTTCTGCATATAGTTATGAAACCACTACACCTCTTCTCAAAACTACCAAGTATTCAGTAGTTTTCAGGATATTAACCCTTCAACTGCCATTTTTAATGCATAAATGAATGCAAAATGTTTATGTAGAAAAAAGCAAAATAATATGGATGTATTATTATGATACAGCAGTTTCTTTGTGTGTATATATATTTTTTTGGCTCAAGGGTCCCCAGAAGATGCAAAATTTTAATTCTGACTCCACATTAAAAATACTAATGTAATGAAATTAATGTTCCAGATAATTTTTGATACATCCAAGACTCCAATCACCAGCAATGCCCCATCCCCAGACAACTCATCCTATGGAAAATATCTCATTTTTTGTGTTTTTTTTTTTAGTGAAATAAGTGGTAACACATATTCAAAGTGACATTTTAAGTTTTTCAATCCTAAAAACTATGAAGTATTTTTGAGCAGAGCTGGAGTGGTTTGAGAGACTTATGCAGGAAAAAAAGCAGAAAAATAGTTATGTATGATGACTTTACAGTAGTTTCTTTGCATGCACATTTTTTTGGCTCAAGGGTCACCAAAGGTAGTAAATTAATGGAAAGCTCCAGAGCCATTTTCACACATGCACCCCCGACCATTTCTGAAAGTAACTCAGCCTATTTTCTTATCGTTAGTATCTCCATCCCTTTCTTCCCAAAATTTTCCTGTACAGAAAAGAGTTAGGGAGAAAATTAATTCAGAAAAAAAATCTAGAAAACTTCAGGATTTTTGTGTAAGTGAAAATACGACATCATGAGCATGTATGGCCCATTTGAAAGATTCACACATTGCTGGGTGAAATTGTAGCTTTTTGCACTCATGTAGTTGTCTGCACTCAGACAGAATTCAGAAATTAAATAAAAATGTGTATGTGCATGTAAATTTCAGGAGCTAAGAAGCGTCATCATTTGCATGAAACTCCTGAAATTTTGGGTGTGAGCTGCATGTGTGAATGTAAATCGTCAAATGTTTTACCCTTCACCCCAATTTTTTCCCTTTCAATTCTCTTGTTTTTACATCTCCCCTGCCCATCCCTCACTTGACAGGGAAACCTCCTGCTTTTAGGGACAAGTGTGAACATGCAACGAAAGACATTTTAGATTAGGGCTCCTGAAATTTCCAGAGATTTTCAGGAGCGTGTGTACAGAAACAAAATGAAGGCTGGAAGTCTGCGTGAAGCTTGAGTGAATACTGCAGCAGTTTGTCACACCTGCAGCTCACCCAAAATAATTCAGGACATTTTAGGTGTAATGACAATATGTTAACATTTGAGTTTACCTTATATGTATCCATGTGAGAATTGTATTTCATCCTTCGTTCAGGTAATCTGTCCTTTATTCAAACAGAAAGCTCTGGAACATGGAGGACAGAGGGATCAAGTTTAAGCTGCATCCTGTCTGCTCGCTCCCTATAAATCTGAGCTATTTGATACTCAGGACAGAAGAGGAGAGTAGATTAGGAGCAGACATAGGAGCATACACTTGACCTAGAAGACGGTGTCAGAGCAGATACCAAATGAACCTTGACCTGCCAGTGATTTGTCAATCATCTTTCTTTAGATTAAGAATAAACTTTGAACCTCTTATTACAGCGTCATGGTTTATATCTCACTCATGTTTGCAGCACTTAAAGCTACAACAGACAGCATTATTTTACAGGAATTTTGGTTGTAAGAACAGATTCTGATTGTGGCATGTTGCTGACAATGCAAAATAAACTTTTCCTTGAAAAGTCTCACATTTTGGATCCTAGGGTTGCAAAGGGCGGAAATTTCCTGTTTTTTCCTTATCCAAACGTGGATATAAACATAAATATAAACATTTTGTTTGTCATATAGGCAGACATTCATGCAAAATAATAACATAAAAAAAAAAAAATTTTAAACAGATTTATTTGAAAGTAGAACTTTATCAAGTTTTAATGTTTTTATTTAAAAATCACTTTATGTCCACAGGCTCATTTGTGTGTCATCATGTGCATGTGATGGAGGAATGAACCCTGCAAATACCTCTGCAGTAAGCAGTGAGCTCTGTGAGTGTGATTGAAGACTAGCTTAGATAGTCTTAAGTATACCACCATTAAATCTGGTTGTTCTAGCCCTGTAAAGCCTGACACATCAAAAAATAGTCAGAAATTTCTTTTTGTTTTTTTGTTTTTTGGATACGAGATGTTTATTGGACCTATAAACAAAATATTTTTTTGTCATATCATTTTATTTCTTATGTATTTTTTGTATCAGACATGATACGTCAGGCGTATTTGACAACTTTGTGGTCACAAGAATGTTAATTTTTCAAACACAAACTTTGCCCATTACATTTGGAAAATATAGAGCATATCAGGCAGTTTTCCTCATCATCCTTCCGTAACTGCTCCATGTCATTTGCATTGAATAGAATAGAATAGAATAAACCTTTATTCGTCCCACACGGGGAAATTTGCAATTGCCATCCATTATCAAGTGTGCTTATGTGCTTTCTTTTTCTCTCCTCTTCCTCTAACCTTTTTGACATGTAAAATACACACATAGCAAATCGGTCAAAATACTAAATAACATTATTTTTTAATTATTATGGATTTTAAAAACACAAAAATGTATTTTAAGATGGCATTTTAGGCATTTATTAAATTAATTAAATCATCAAAATAGTGTGTGTTTGTATTCTGGTAGATTACATTACAAAGTGTGACATGACTGTTCTGTACTTCAGTACCTTTAACTTGCAGTATCAAATTTAATACAGACATTTTTAACATGGTTTAACTGTTATATAAACAAGAAATTATAAAGTAATAGTGCATTGTTTCAATTAAGCATATACTTATTTTAAAATGAATAACAATATCGCATGTTATTCTTACCGTAACTTCTTGAAAATTTGATTTTCCTGCCAAAAGTGTCTGGATGCTTAAAGGACAGCAATCATCTGTAAAAGCACAGTAGAAGTCACTCCACTGTCTGTAGTTGAATGATAATCCTCTAGGGGGCAGAATACAAGTATCACGTGATATTCAACGGGTTTTTCAGGAAAGTATGGATCATGTTGATGAGACTGAGGTCTCAGAAACTTGCGTGGCAAATATGATAAAAATGTTTAAAGCTATTCAAGATTATACTAAAATATATATTTTCCCCAGCTATATTTGAAGCACTTTTTAAGGGACAACCTTCAATTACGCAAATTCTAGATTTATTTCCATTTTTTTTAAATTCCCGTTAATTCCCATTGAACGTTTCCAACTTTGAAAATTCCCAGAATTTTGAAGCCCTATTTTCAAACACATTGATATTGGTCATAGACACCCTTAAGACACATATTTTAACATTTCTTGCCTTGATTTCTACTCAGATACTGAATTTTTACATCCTCAGTTTCAGCCCTGCTAAAAACAGGCTGTTTTAGTTTAAGTCCCCAATAGCTGTCTGATGACACCCCTCAGCTTTCCAGTACTGTGCTCTAATGTTTTCTGTTGCTGCACATACATGCCTAGACCAGTGTCTTCCACCAAAGCTGCCAATGGGCTGAACAAACACCTGGCTGAGAGAGTGTCTCCCATCCGGGGGAGGTGAAACAGAGGGGTTTATCAGCATGCCAAAATTCAATATCTGTGTGAACATCAAACCTTCCGTTTGCTGTTCTGGGGAAATCTGGGACCTTTGCAAACTTGTTGAAAAACAGTAAAATATGGGGCCATTAAAGATTTAGAGCTCCTAGTGTGTTTGGAAAACCTCTCAAACTGAATCATGCATTGCTAATTACTTAAACTCAGAATAGTTTTAGAATTGTTCTAGTTAAAGTACCTCAAAATAAATCAGACTTGAGATCATTTTAAACTTTTGTACCGCTGAAATTTGCAATCTGTGTTTTTTTCATTAAAATGTAGCCATTATGATTTCCATAAACGGACATGCAGTAAGGTATTGTATGCAGAAATGTGTGATTACATCCTTGGTGGATGTGATGAAGAAGGCGAAGCAGCTAATAAACATCAACACCAGCACTGACACACCATTCAGGCATTTTATTGAGTTTGACTATACCGACTTAACAGTGAAGTTGTCAAGAGCAGTGAAGGGAAATAGATGAATGAACTGTTGATCACTTTCATGCTTTTTAAGCTCTTTCATGGAAAGAATAAAAACAATTTTAAGAATAATATACACAACCTCTTTTACATAATATCACATACACACACCTACTGCAAATACTGATTGATGCACCTCATGTTAGGACCTCATGTAACATGTTTGTTAGTTGAAGAAATAAAGGCCACATTCACATTTTCACTATTTTGTGAAAAGTCAAAGCAGGATTTTAAGACAATGAAATGATGTCATAAATGAGGCAAATAATGCAACAACAAAGGAACCACTGGATGTGTTTTTACACCCAAGTCTTTGCTACATAAATCAGTCAAAAAGATGAAAACATGGACAATAATGATGACTCTTTTAAGCAAGCAAGTTGGTGAAACAGATGTGATGAATTAAGTGTGATTGTATAAACAGTAACAGTATAGATATTAAAAATAACATCGGCCACAACAGAAATGAAGATCTGATCACAATATATCACTCTGTGTGAGATTTCAATAGAAAAATAAAATGTAATTAGTCATTTCTTTTATAAGAAAAACAAATAATTTGTGCATTTTTTTGCTTGGACTTTTTCTCAACAATAAATATTTTAAAACTTTAATAATTTACTTTGCACTATTTTCTTTCAACATTTACAGAAACAATATTTTTTCATTCATTGTGCTCTAAAATAAATCTACATGTACCAACATAACTAATACTGACTTAAAAACATAGATTAGATAACACACACGCACACACACGTATTTCTATGAAGTTAAATGAGTCTGCATCTATATATCTGCAGCTTCATGCTGATTTATGAATCTATAACAGTCTAGATTTTAAAAAAGTTCGAGTAAGAAAATATATTTTCCATATTGAGTATTTGGCACAAATTTCTATAACTCACTCTCTTATACTACTGCCAGAAAAGTCTTGCTACTAAATAATGTCAACACTCACTCACATGTAATATATTTGCTAAGCTGCCGCAATTAATTATGTTACTCTCTAATATACATAAATCTATTCAGAAGGCTGAAAAGGCCATCTTTTGAAAAAAGTGCGCTTTTACATCCAAAATGTGCATTTTACAGCAGATTCTCATTTAGGCTACCTCTCTGCTGTGCACTAAAAGTGCTCAAATTTCTACAGAATAATAACACACACACATATTTAATTATTACTGTCAAAGTAAAAGTACTGATTTTGGTTTTAAGTTGTCTCAGTTCAAAATAGTAAGTGAATTACTTGCATTAGTTGTTTCAGGGTTTGGTTACCCTTGTGGGCTTTTAGTGCCACTACAAAAGTTAAAAGTACTTATATTAGTTATATAAAAATATAAAAAGTTAATTTATCAAAGTACTACGTTTTATAATGAGAAGTGGATAAAATAATATCTCAAATAAAAACATTTAAAAAATCCCTTTGACATTGTCGTCCCTTATTTTTGAACAATATTAATATTTTAAACTCATATTACGTTTCTAAAGTTTCCATTTTTTTAAATGTAATTTTAAAACATTTTTATATCTACACTTCAAATCCAATACTGAAATCCTGCTAAACTTTTATCTCTCTGGTCATCATTCATTTACTAATTTTTCTGTAGTTGAATCTACTTTTGTGCTTTGCAGTGTGAACATGTTTTCAATGATAATAGAGCTTTTTGGATTTACTTGATCAAGTTTGGATTACAGATATATTTGTCGTATATGTCAGATTTGTTTTTGAATTTTTTCTAATCAATTTTTACCGACAAAACGTTCTTCCCAACTCAAGTTTCCAAAACAACTAAGATTAAGTTTCCCCATATCATATCAAGTTTACCGAACTGATGACATCAAGTCCTGACAAATAAAACCAAGTACGAGTTTTACTGAGTTTAACTAAAAAGTTCGTCAAGTCTTAACTATGAATATATTGTAGAAAAACTCCGTATTAGTTGGAAGGACAAGTACGTTTTGTATCCTGAAATATTATCCTTTTGTTAGCACCAAAAGCCCACAAGAGAGGTTAAAACTTAGATGTTTATGTGACCAGCTCCCTCAACATCTTAAACTGAGACAACAGCACTTAAAACACTGAGCTTCATCTCAAACACACCATCAGTCAGTTCTTCTTCTCAGCATGCTGCAGTTAGTCAGCTCTCAAGGGTGGGACTCTGTGGAGGTGTAGTTCCATTATGGTCCACGCGAGGGAGCTGCTGCCTCCAGAAGGTGAAGTGACTGTACGTATCAGAGCAGGGGAAGTCTGAGGAGGAGGCTCGCATCTTCAGAGGGAACACATGGTCCACCACCTCACCAAGACGGACATATCTGAAGAGAGAGGGAGAGCACAATCAGCAAACTCGGTATTTTAATTTTTGTTATTTAACTGAAACAAACAGCATAATTACTTACGATGAGATGTTGGTCTTTGCATGCTCCTGCACCAACTCGCCTTTAGGGTTAACGGTGAAAATCCTGTTCAGTGGCACCCCAACTTCTTTATAGGAATAAACGTCCTACAGATAAACAAGAGAATTTGGTATATACAAGATGTACAACAATGCAAACATTAGGAGCAGGAATAGCTTCATTTTGACCAATATGTGCTAAGTGATAATGTGATTAAAGCTTTATGCCCTAATGAGTTTGATATATGTAAGTGAGTTCTTGTACCGTTGGTCTGTTGCCAAAAGCTGCATAGAAGGGCTGTGTGTTCGGGTAGAAGAGGTTCTTGATGTCAGTGAGACACTCCACCTTGAATTTCTCTGGTTTCTTCTCAATCACCTCCCTGTCAAACAAAAAACAATGTAAAAATGCTGAAGTCATAAAGTATTCTTACATTTTTTGGCACATTGCAACAGAACTTTATGTGCGATTGTATAACCGACCTGTGCAGAGCTGAGAAGAGGCTGCTGGGGCTCAGAAGAACAGGTCCAATGGGCAGCATGGTTCCTCTCTCATTCACCCAGTGCAGGTAACCTCGGGTCATGTCCGCCATGCCTATAGCCCGAGCTGAGCAGTACAGGAACTTGTAGCCGTTTCTAATTGAAGGAGGGGGAAGGAATGTTTCAAAATTGATCTGTTGGTTTGTTTGTGGCCTCTTTATCACATGTTATTGTGTTTGTAAGAAGTACTTACTGGCTGACTTTGTGGTAAAGGTGAGCGATGCCCTGGTGGGTCCAGTCCTTCCCCAGAGTGGGCAGGATGTGACCCAACGTGTCTGACCTGGAGTGATAAACAAAGACATGACATCAGGACATGAAGACAACTTCCCCTTATTGTTAAAAATGTAAGAATACATGAACAAAAAAGAAGCGACTATCAGTTAGACAAATATTTGCTCGGTCAAATATTTTCTGGTAGTTGTAGTGAAGCTGTGACTTTAATTGAGCTACTTTAACTCTCTGAGAGTATTTTCCTCCCATTTTCTAAACAATAAGTTCATTAAAAAAGTTCAATATGCCCCCTTATATAGGACTTTGTAGTATGGCAATTCAACCAATCTTTCATTAACAACACTGACATATGCTTAAAGGTAAGAGAAACACTTTTCATACTAACAACATGTGATGACCAGGTGATGTTAAATAGCAATAATATTACTTATGTATATTTTATATTCATTTTGATGTCTTGTGGACTGTAATATTTCATGCAAATGAACTTTAAACATACTCTGACATTTTAGATCATGTAGCTCCTGCTAAGGTATTATTTGTTTACTTGCCCAGAAACAAGAGATGCAAACAGACCTTTAGTTAGCTCTCTGACTGGTTCACTCACCCACCAATCAGAGAGCTCCTTCTCATGGCAACCTTGTTTAGCTGCTTTGGTGAGAGCCTGCACCTAGTCTTCTCAATTAGTTGCAATGAATTTGTGAAATTAATTACTTAAAAATAGCTAAAACATATGTTTGAAGTGTCTGAAGGGTGCTTCTTTTATCCTGTTTACTAAACCTCGGGTTAATGAAGAAAATTGTTGTCTTTGGATATTAATATTTGGGCAACCACACTAATAATTCAGTTCATCAACAATCGTAAGAAGAAGCAAGACACAATATATGCTTTAAGGTAAGAGGGAATAATTTTACAAAACTACACTATAACAGATGTTTTGGTAATGCTGATTAGCAATAACATTACTGAGCCTTACCAGCATTACATTGCTCTACTGGAACATCAGCTAAATAACATCAACATTTGCTTATGGTAAGCACAGGTCTAGTAAGACAAATCAAAAATAAATAAAAACACTTCATTATCTCTTTTTGCTAAACTACCGCTTAGTTGATGTGTTGGTGGAGGACACCAGAATCAGACATTGGTAATATTTTAAACATTTTCAACAACTTTTTAGAGATTTAAAGTCATCCTCATTCAACACTCTGTATTTTTATCTTCATACTTTTACTGAGGCCCACACATGTTCATCTTTTTACACACTAAGCAGAAAGCTCACATTAGCGAACATCACCAGCATCTGGCATTGGTGATACTTTAGCTACTTTAACAAGCTGTTGGAAGTTTTGTGTTACCCTAATACACCCGACATATTTGTGTCACTTTATTCTTTCAAAAAGAATCAAATCGGTTGCATTACATATGAAAAGTCAGAAAATCATGAGGTGTTTTCATTTGCTTCAAATGGGAATGAGACCAGTGACAAGAAAAAGATCTAGTAACAGTAACAACAAAGGTGAGCAGAGCTTAACAAATGGTCAATTGTGTCAGCAAAAGTCAGATTTTCACCCTGATCTAAAGTCAAAATGGTCTTTTAAGTAGATTTCCACCCACCTGGTGATGGTACCATCTATGTCTGAGATGATTATCTTGTCATCCCAGTTCCAGAGGTAAATGGTTCCCTGACAGCGACACGTCCCCTGGTACTGAGTAGTCACACTAAACACGACATCATTGGGACCCTCCTGCAGCTGGAGGGACAGCTGTGTGTGTGAGATGGAGAGAAAAGAGTTCTTAATGATAAGTATTTCTGTATTAAAGTGTAAAGCTCTGCTAAGTGTTAAATCCAAAGTCCTCACCAGCTGCTCTGACGTGAGACGGAGAGTTTTCTTATAAGACACGCCCCCTTGTGTGAGGACAGACTCTGATTGGCTGTTTGAGGGGCTCTGTTTGGCTGCCCTGAGGTCTTCATCACTGGAGGATGACTCTTCTTTGAGTCTGTAATAAGACAGTTTGATTAGGATTGTTAAGTCGTGTCAGTCAGGATGTTTAATTGAGTTTTTCTTTGAGAATATTTCCTAACCTGCCGTTCATCAGCCCAGACTGCTCGGCAGAGCCACACGCACCTGAGACTGAATCCTAAAAGAGGGAAAACATCTCATCAGGCGGATAATTTACGGTAACTTCAAGGAACAAAATGTAGAACTTCGAAGCTGAAATGAAATAATTGTGAATATAATAAAAAGTAACTAAACCTTTGTGATATAATATCTTATCTTAGAGGCTGCCATGCTGTGAAGTATCTTGTGCTTGGGTCATAATAATGCAGCCTAGGGCTGAAAGATAATGGCTAAAAATGATATAGAAATATTTAATCCTTCTGTGATATATATTGCGATTTTCCTGGATGTCTCTAATGTGTCACGGGGCCGAACAAATGTTCCTTCGGTTATATATTCACTTAATAGTACTTTTAAAATTATGCTCAACAAGACTAAAAAGAATGAAAATATTTACGTTTAAAGACACGTTTTAACCACTTTTTCTATAATGAGCGTTGTTTGTAACTTATGTCTCTGAGTTAGCCTACTGATGGTGATATCTGACTGACCATTATCAGACCTTGTTAAGAAAATGAAAAAAGCCCAAAATTTGGTTTGTGTCAAACAATATACAAATGTCAGCATGATGTGCTTTGAGACAATGACTGACATGCCCCTCCTGTGATGGACTATTGCATTTACGTACATTTCAGATGTGGTTTTAAAACATTATATTGTGCAGCCTTCATGCAGCCCAAACTCATTAAATCATCACAAAGTAATGATGTTACACAATGAATGTGAATAAACCGTAATTAAATATGAGCAAACACAGCCAGCATGTCCCTCCGCTGTGTCTTAGCAAACCCCCAACTCTCTGTCTGTTTTAGATTCCATGTTGAGTACAAACATCAGTACAATCAGAACTTACATACTGCATGTTAAATCTTTGTGTGTGTCTTTAAAAGTACCGATTTGGTGTTGCTGTTTCTGCCTCTCCAGGAGAACCACCACCTCCCTCCTTTCTTGGGCATCTTCTCCTTCATGATGTTCTCCACTGCAGTCTGCAGAGGAGCACACACGAACCCCACAAAAACACAAAACACAACACTATAAAAACCATACTTAAAAAACTGAAGCCAAAAAACAGAAATCAACAAACAGAAACTCAACAACAACATGTCTGTGGTTTGACTGGGTGAAAACAAAGCTGGGATGGCTGGGAGGCGTTTGTGAGATCAAGAGTTTGATAAAGAGGAAAGAATGAGGAAAATGATGATGAGAGGGAGGAGTTCAAGATGAGGGAACAAGATGGTAGCTTAAAAAGCAATCCTCCCTGACATACCGAGCTGAAGCCAAGCACGCCAGTCAGACAACAGTGAAAAAACTCTAAAGTTGAATGAATATAACTGAGGCAAGAAGGCTGAGAAATGAATGAATAGATGAGACAAGAGGAAGAAATAAGCACAGGGAAAGAACAGATTCAGTAGTTTGTTTGAGGCTCAGGCTCAAAGTCATAAATTGCATGTTATGTTTTATACGATGAAAGCAAAAGAAGGAGTATGAGGGGTTTAGGGATACAAAGACAGGCTGCAGTACTGCTTTCAGCCAAAAGGGGGACTTCATGTCACACAACAGCCCACAGCTTTAGTCATTAGTATCTGTGTCTGTATCGATTTCTTACCTTTGGCAGAGGTTTCTGGAAGGCTTGCATAGCCAGCATAAGTGGCGCCGCAGTGCTCCAATTATAGTACCTGCAGGAGAAATCATTAATTATTTTTATCTATTTTGTAACCACAGAGTAAATACACTTATCTGCCAAGAAAACAACTTTGATTGTAAAAAAAAAAAACTGCATGTGCTGCAGTTTTGCTATATTGTGTGCTAGACAAATCCATATAGTACACGGAAGGTTATAAATAAGCTCATAGTAAGTTTTAAGCTGAACTAATAGACCCAAATCAGCTGATGTTTTAATCTTTTTTTGACTCCCCGTTCTTAAAAAGTTTACAGCTTTTCTGAGCACTTATGTTTTAGGTTTGAACAGCAGCTATATTAACATTTTGCACTTAAGAATCACTTATTGTTTTATTTATTCTTTGTCTCAAAGAATAACCCTGAAAACTGGTTGTTTAAATTATAAATAAATTAGATTGGATAGTATGACCTTCATAAAAATGAGAATGTTTTTATTTTATGATCTACCACATTACAGTGCTGTTTCTTGCCCTGAAAAGGCCAGTGAGGATTGGCCTTATGTTTCTATAAAAAATATATTTATAGTTGATTAAAAAACAATTCATTGCTATTTTCTATTTGAAATAAAGAAAATGCATATATCAGCTATGGTGGAATTAAATTGTGTAAGTCTTTCTGTCTGTTTTTGCAACAGACAGTCAAAAAGTTGTGAGTATAAATCAGTATTACTTTCAGAAGCAGGAAAATGTTTTCTTGTTAATTTTATTTGATGTAATCAAAAAGTTTATTTCTCCCATCCCTTATACTGAGTGTCACTGTCTTACTTGGAGCCAATTTTCACGACTAAGTTGGGGTCATCGATAATGGAGGGGTTTTCTGCAAACTGCTGGTAGGAGATCATCTTCTCGTGGAATTGCTCTGTAATGACACACACCGGTTTTAGTCGCTGTTACACAGTGAATGAGCCGGTTGTTATGAGCTGTGTGGTGGAGCGTCATACTCTCACCTCTAGTGATCTCTCTGTTCTCACTGAGTCCCCCACACAGAGAAATAGTGATGGCTGGCAGGTCGGCCATGTTGTCACAGAAGCTGTCCAGGCCGCTGTCTCCTCCTGAGCTGATGGACTGCGGGGACAGACTAGTGCTATGGAAACCTGGGTCTGAAATACTCCTCACTGCTGCCCCGGCATCACTGAGGAAGAGAAGGCAGGTTTATGAGAATTTAACTTCAATGCTTGTGTGATTTTTTTATTGAGGTCTGTGTTTATTGTTTAAAAGACCTAGAAAAATAAATTCTTACTTAGTTGGTATACCTCCACATAACATAAACACGAAAACTTTGAAAGTTTTTCAAAACAAGGGAGGCACAAAAAGGAGAGAGGAACCTGAGCAATAGATGGAGTTACGGTGATAATAAATGAAAGTTTAAAGAAAGTCTGGTCAAGTAAAAAACATTTTAAATATTTTTCCCTATTCTATAAAGTTTTCTGATGTAAATTTGTTGAAAAGTTTTTTTTAAAAAATGTGACTCTATAATACAAACCTGTATTATGGAATATGTAACACAAAACGAGATCACAGTAGGGAAACATAAAAAATATGAAAGGATTTGCTTCTTCATTTTCAGTTTTTTAATCTTTATTTGTATGGATTCAAATCATTACATGTCATCTCAAGACACTTTACCCAATAGTAGATCTATCCCATACTCAAAATAATAAAAGCCTGTCTGATGTGAATAGGTTTTCTTCTGCTGAAAATCACAAAAATATTGCATCAATGTAGAACTTTTAGTTTTTCACTTCTTAAAATGTCTTCCCATTTCTCCTGTGAATTTGTCTTGGTTCCTATTCTTTTCCATCTTTTTTTAAAAAGATATGTACTTTTTTGTAGGTCTTATCTTCACATTCTTTGACAAAAACTTGAAGTTTTTCATTCCAAATTTCAGTATTTTTAATGTTTGTTCCTTATTACAGCTCTGATTTGTAAGTATTTGACGGGGGTGTTTTGTATTTTTAGTACCTCTTTGGGAAATAAAGAGCTGCTACTTCAGGCTCCAGGTCTGTGATGTCATCCAAGTAAACTCCATCTGAACCAAGATGGCGGCTTCGTTTGTCTAAAAACAACAACCAAAATAACAGAAACAGTCAAATTATTTTCTTCTAGTTGGACAAATAAAGCTACAACAAAATTAAATCAACTTTTTCAGTCTTTTTACCTCTCATGTGCTCTTGTAGAGTAATTTACAAGCTTAATCAAATCAAGTACATAAACGCAAGTTATGTTGAAATTCCTGCAACCAGAGATTACAGAAAGGGTTACTTGTACCTTTTTTCTTGGAAGGGGAGTCTGTCTTGCTTGGCACACGGGGCATAGTCTCCTCCATGTCAGATATCATGCTAGCTGCTGCATCACAAGATGTTGTGACCTGTGTCGTCTCTGTGGTCACAACAGTCTGGGACTCCACTGTCATGGACTCTGACTCCATGCCAACTGTTACGATGCTTCTTTGAGTGGTCTCCTCCTGCGTTAATAACCTGAGTGATGATACTTCAGAGCAGGGTCCACACTGTTGTGAGGATGTTTCGTGGGTTATTACTCTGAAGTGTGTGCTTTCAGTCACAGGGATGGATACTGGGATAACTGGTGGAGGATCGGATTTTATTGGGAGGAAGGATGGCTAGAAAAGCAGGACAGGAAAAAAAATGTTATAATAAAGGGAAACTATTGAACAAATTCATATTCACAGCAAAACTACTAAATATCATGTCCGCAGAGTATCGTCACCATAACACTAGTAACTACACAAACTAATTCAAACATTTTACAGGAAAAAACACCCACCAATGCAGGGCAGTGTTGAGTAACTTTTTTTTCATGAAATTTGTGGGCTCAATTCAAATGAGTTTGTCACAGTGGTAGATAAAAATGTAAAACACTGATAAGTACCGTATATGGAATTTCATGACAATATCACTTTAATCTTTAATAGTTCTCTACATAAACAAAACTTTAGTCACCGTGGCAGCCTGAGGTAGTTCTCCCCACGCCCAGTGCATGGCTGTATTCTGATCGTCTGACTGTTTAGTCATCAGCTCAGAGTCACTCTTAGGTGAGGCGGGCCGGGAGTTTCCAGGGCTGAAATACAAAAAGGAGGAGAAATACTGAAAATATGTTTCTTGTGAATAATAAGTATGTCTTGATCAAATGTGTGAATAAAAACCTCTGAAGGGGACTCCATTCTCCATCTGAGCGAGTGTAGATGCCAGACTGTTTGAATGAGCCACTGGTTGAGGCAGCTGCTGTTTCATCTCTCAGGATATCCCTGGATGAGGTCCTAAAACACACACACACAAATGTGCATTACATTAACAAAACAGAGAATAATATGTCATTAATATGGACCTTTTTTGCTCATGTTTTCCTTTTATTTTCAGCCTTATATATCTTTCACTCTTTACACAAATGTACTCTTAGGACTAATTTTTAATCTTTTTTCAAATCAATACAACATTCGTCATTTTTAATCACAAAAACAAGACTTCCTGTAAAATTTATTGCAAGAGAGGTGATGAGTGATGAATCAGTCAAATTGCAAACTTTTCAACTACAGTGTTAGTCATCTTGTACCAAAACATTGCCAAGAAATGTGAGCCCTTTAGACCACGTGAAGGACTTTATTCTTCAATTTCAGACAACTGAAGAATAAAGAGAAAATTACCCAACATTGAAAGCTAACAGTTTGTTGCTGTTGTGTTTTGGAAATGTGATGATATTGTTGTATTTTAACCAAACTCACATCAATGTCTCTCAAAATCATTCACAAGCCAAGCAGCAACCCACATGGATGAAAAGCAAAGCCAATGCAGAAGAGTAAAAAAACTGCAGTTCTCTGAGTGTCCACTTGGGGCTGGCAGCACCAGCAGTCTCATAGACACCCCATTTTGAAGTTGTAATGGTTTATTTGAGCACTGTGTTTAATTGATTAAAAAAGACCAAAGCTTGGTCACATATACAGTATTTTTTAGTAAAGTACTTACATTAGATATCATTATTTTAATAGTTGTAATGGGCCTCTAGCAATAAAGACTTTTAAAAAACTGTCTTATTTATGTTGAAAACATTTTTTAGTTATGCAGATGCTAAAACTGCTGCATACAGAGGGAAAAAAAGTCTTAGAGGAGGGCAAACGAGACAGAGTTCACAAATGAATAAATACTGCCTGTGACCTGATGTTTAAGATCATTAAAACAACATGTGCATAGGTGATTAGCTGATATGTGACTGTGTTTATTTATCATTTTTTTATTGAATAGTGAAGTTCTGCAGGAAGCCCAAGGCAGAGCCACACAACTTTCCAAGTGCCAAAATGAACTGAAAAAAAAAAAAGACCCAGAAACGAATCCAGAATAAAAAGAATTGGAGGAAAAGGGTAGTGTCTTCATTGTTAAATAAAAAAAAAGGCAGTTGGGCTTCTACTTTGAAAAACAGTCAGGATGAATACTCAGTAAATCTGCACTGGAACAAAGTGATTTTCTCGCAGTAACTCTTAGCTGGTTTTCACACCTACAGCTTTGTTGCTGTATTCCAATTCAGTGGAAAAAAATGATGATTCATGTTCACACAGCAGTATTTTGAAAAGGGCAGAGTCCAGGCCAGTCAGTGTACAGTTGTATGCAGTGTCCTCACTGCATACAAACTGCTTGGGGGGCTGATTGGAAGAAAGCCGAGACCACGTATTTCAGGTGGGCTTGGCGCAGTTGTTTATTCCGAAACAGAGTTCAGTGCTGTGAACCAAGTAAACTGAACATGAAACGCTCACTTGTATCAGACCAACTCTCCCAAAAGATCTAGAAGGATCTAGGAGTGAAAACGATCTAAGAGAATAGTTGTTCTCTGTCTCCAGAGTGTACAGCCGCATTCTTGTTTGCATTCTTGTTCATTTCTTGTTCATTTCTTGATAATTCAGCACTTCACCTCACATGTTCAGCACAACTTCTTGACATACTAACAGCACATGCCATATTTTGTTATTGTTCAGACTGAAGACCCCCAGAGTCCAGGATTTACATACTATGTTTTAAGAATCCAAATCTTTAGTAACAAAACAGCTGCTGTCTGGATTTTCACAGTACTTTATGTGGCCTGTTGCCTGAACATGCAACACAGTGCCTGCAGTCATCATCAAACTCATCTTGTGCTGTGGCTGCAATGGTGTCACAATATGATTACATTTATTTCCTATTTGTATCTATAAAAAAATAACTTTTTTCTCTTTACTGAGATCATGTGTACAGCTATAATTCAGATTACTCAGATGGTTCGTAGTTTAAAGCTGTTTCCTCTCAGGACAGTTTGTTTACACAACACTTATATCTGTCTTGTTTGTTATTGGCCTGTCACACTTAACTGTGTACACCATAGATACGGCAGTCAGCGTTTAGATGTAATGTATCCCTGCCTCACGTGCTGTAGTGAAAAAAAATCTGCCCGCCTTTGCCCCCTTTCATGACAAATGGGCTCTGACATTAACAACAGCGCTGTATAGGAGAGACATGGCTCCTATAGCTGCAAGTCTGACCTGCTTTCTGTCTTAGATCTAATGCGTACCAGAAGGCAGCTAACATGTGCCCTCCTTTACAAAACACACACACATACAGTGGAGATATACCTCTCTTTTCATCATCAAAGCTCCTGCTTTTTAAGCAGCAAAACTGCTCAGCTGAGGCTTTGTTTTCATGCAGTGTAGAGAGTCTTCATTGTGTGTATGTGTGCGTGTGTGTGTGTGTACATTAGCAGACGCCACAGCTGGAGACTTCTTCACTACAGACACTGGTGTGTTTATTCTAGTCTGACAGACTCCAGCTCCATTACAGCTGCTCTGAGAGCTCATTCCACTGATGTATTATACTTTCTTTTTTACTGCTTACTCACGTGTACCACTTCTCTTTTTACTTGAGTCTGATGTGTTTTATTAGGTCCCTACGAATTCCCCTACAGTTATTCCAAACTTTGAATTTATCTTTAATATCACACCCTTCTCTTTTATTTTCCTCACCTCTCCATCTCAGTCCCCTCATCTGAGCTTATATCTATGGTGAACATGTCATCGTCCTCCGTGTACTCCCCGCTCTCCTCCCTCCTCACGTTGTCAGCCCGAGCCTTCCTCCTCCTCTTCCTCCTTTTCTTCATAATCCCGCTGCCTGTATCTCCAGAGTTCCCTGTGGAGCCCAGGGTCTGTATAGGTGGTCCGGAGCTCTTTCCAATGAAGGACGAGCTCATCATGATCACTCCATCTGATAATATGGGAGAGGTGGCTAGGTAGGAGGGAACCACTTCCTGTTTGGATGAAAGACAAAAGTAACGATGATGAATTTACTCTTTGAAACTCCAAATATACCGGTAGTAAACACTGGTTTTAGATTCAGGCATTTCAAGAAAAAAAAATCAATTGTCAACATGTGAAAGTCAGTTGTGATAAATAACAGTTTAAAGTTATTAATTGAATGCAAAAGATGTATTTTATGATCTTAACTTCAGATTTAATACTTTATTAACTGGTGCACTGCTACCCTAATGTGGTCTGAAATTATGACACTGAAGTATAAGACAGCTTTGAAGTGTTTATTCTGTGAAATGCAGCATCAAACACTGTCACAGTAAAAATATGCAAAAGTGAATGTACAGGATGATCCCTGTGATGCAATGATATCCTTTTAATGCAACAAAATTAGCAGTTTAGCAAAGAAAATTTCTTGAGAAACTGTTCTTCACTAAGGTTTACTTTGATGTTTTTAATAATTTCAGCGAAGAGGTCTTTACTTCTTGTTTGGATCATATTTTGGAGCGAAAAGAAGGAACTTCTGAAATGTACATTAGTTTAACCCATGAAAATAGAACTTGCTGTGGGTAAAACAGCAAATGGAAACAGCTGAAGAGAGACACAAAATGTAAAACTTTAAATACTTAAAGATGCAGATAGCTTTTGGCTGGCCTACTGAACTGTCTGCAACTTTCATCATTGAAATGAGGCATTCAAAGGAGAAACAGTGTCCTTAATTTCTATATCTATGCCTTAAAAGCAGCTATTTAAGCAGCTTTTTGAAAGAAACTCAGTAGAATTCCAGCTGCCGCCCTTCCACAGTAGATTACACTATGTCTAAACATCAAAATAGCTCACAATTCATGAAATTAAAATAATTTAGTTGGTTAATTTTCTGTGCTAATAGTCCTGATCAAAATACGTTGTTTACATGAAATTACATAAAACCTGGAATAAAGTGAGCTACACAGCTATGTTTGCTCAAAAGAGCTAAAGGTCAGATATTTTACTGTTTTTTAACAAGTTTATACAGGTCCCAGATCTCCCCAGCACATGTTTTTGAAGTTCTGTGCCAACAAATCTACTCACATATCAGATTTTGGCATGCCCATAAACCCTTCATTTTCAGCCCTGCTCAGACCAGGCCGTTTCATTGTAAACCCCCATGAGCTGCGTTTGACCACACCTCACTTAACAAGCTGACGTGGCCTCTGTTTTCCAGCACTGTGTTTTCATGTATGGTTGCACAGACAGTCCAATGCAGTCTGCTGTGGGCTGAACAACCACAAAGATCAGGGAGTGTCTCACATCTTGGTGAGATGGCATATCTACTAGTGACGTCAAGAGGAACATTTTATCAATGGACAAATTTTCTAAAAGGTAAAGCAAAAGCCAGTGGGGCAGGATGGATTTTTGCAAGTTAGTGAAAGCTCATATTTGCATAAAAACATGAAATAACATATTTTGTGTTATATGTGACCTTTAAAAATGATAGAATACACTAATGATTAATTCAAAACAACGTATCTAAACAAACAACTTCAACCTTATTTTAACACCATTTTAGGCCCCTGATGTTAGTGCTATGCACAATTTTAGTGTAAGGCTAGAATGTGCAATCACAGCAAAAATGTTCGTACAACATCCTCTGTGAGTAGGTTCTCTGCAAGTAAAAAGAAAATATAAACAGCCAAGCCAAAACTTGTTCTTCACTTCTGTGAAAAGAAGCAAAATACCTCCTTCTAGGAAAAGAGAAATCTTTCCAGGAGGGCCTCCAGCTGTCAACCCAGGAGAATATAAATGTGTGTGGGTTCACAGATCTACGCATGGAAAGGAAAGTTAGAGCGAGGGAAGAAATAAGGCATAATTAGTGATTTGTGGTTGGACAATGCTCCCTCACGTTTTTGGCTTCTCTTCACTGAGGGAAAAAAGGGTTCATGGACACAGTCCTCCTCCCTCTCCCACAAACTTCCAGGGTTGGGAATTTGACACCACTCCGGGGAGAATAAATCACCCACTTCCCTTGTTGGTGCCAGCCCCTGTGCTCAGAGGTTTAACGCTTGTTTGTGTCTTTCAGCTGCTCACGTTTTCATGCCCATACAAAAGGGGAAGAATGTTTTATAATGAGGGTACGCATGTCCTTTTAAGCTGCAACTGAAAACCTTTGATCAATTTTTCCCCCAGTTTTTCATGGATTTCAAATTTTGCGAACATGAAAATTGAGCAAATACTCATCATCATCTTTAACTATCAATCCCTAATAACCTCTATTTATCTATTTATCTGTCTGTTTATTTACAGCCTGTCTGTAGTTACAGCCACACACGCCTTACTTTCATAGCCATAAGCAAAATTCTTCACAGGAAACTCACTTTCAGGTTTTCACCTTAAATGTAAAGCAGCAGCACTGAATATAGGTCACAGAGGCAGCAGTTAGTAAATGCTGCATTCAGGTCTGGTCCCCTCTCTAATGCAGAGAGGAATGCTCTTCAGCCGAAAAGGAAAGGAAGAAATTCCTGGACACCGTGCCAGACTGTGTTCAAACAGTGAGTGTATGTAAGGAGCAGGATAGTTCGGTAATACTTTTTGCTTGTAAACATGGGTGTGACAGGGTTTTGGGAAGTCAGGAGGGCAGGGAACGATGAGTGTTTATATTTGAATCTAGTAGTTTTTACAAATCATGACATGTGAGCCCTTTCCCGGAGGCTGTACTTTGAAAAACCACAGAGCTTCTGGAGCATTTTACAAGCTTGTCAGCTGTCATTATAATAACACATACCTGATCATTTTCTGTTTCTTGCACAAAGAAGGCCTCTCCATTGTCTCCAAGCTTCATGTGTAGATCCACAGGTTCTCCATTGATCTCCATGTCCACCTGGAACAAGTGAAATAAGGATCAAAACTGAAGGAAAAGGCATTAATTCTCCTTTATCAGAAAGAATATGATTTTTACTTTACTTTAAATGTAGTTCTATATCTCCTTACCACTTTCTCTTTGGACCGTAGGACGCCCATTTTCCCAAAGCGAACATGGAAAGGGGAGCAGTGCAGGGATCCATCGGGCTGTCTCACCACAATGACATCAATACAGCCAGAGAGGGTGGCAGGATTGAGGCCTCTGTACAGCTCTTTGACCTGGACAAACACCTGGCCTGCCAGCTGGCCCACGTAGTTCATGGTCTGACGGGTCTGTTGGGGAACAGGCATAAGAAATAATTTCACATTAAAAACCAGTAAATTTGTCATAGTAGTTTGTTTAGACTTTGTGAATTGAAGCAGATCAACAATGGAGAACAGCAGCGTGAGGATGTTAAATGTGTACTATGTTTCAAGTCCTCTGAATAATGACGGTTTTACATGACTTACAGTAGTTGTAAAAAAAATGACAATTCATAAATAATTTCAAAATGTGCCAAAATAAAAACAAAAAAATATCCATCTACAACTGAGGAGGACACATAGGTGCATAAAAGAGGAATAAATACATTAACTTGTGTGTTAGTGTTTGATCAACACTGGTAAACTCAGGGCAAATATTTTAAATCTGCTTTTTAGGCACCTCTTTGTTTTCGCTAAGAACAGACAAGCCTCAGACTTAGTCAACCTTAAAATAGGGAGGTGTTTATGGTTCTGCATTCTTCACCTTGACAATCATGAGGTATATCCCTCCAGCAGGGGAATGAGGTGAAGTTATTCTCGTGCTGATCTGAAGTCAGATTTTGACCTGCACCATGACAGGAATTGTTCGAAAAAGAGGGCACGATAGCTTTCTCCTCAGTTCCTCAGAGCAGTCCGTGGCCTACAAACTGTAAGAATGTAGACCTTGGCACCCCACCCCACCCCGCAACCACCCCTCATGAGCCAGGAAATCCTATCCACCTGTTTTCCGTTCAGCGCCCCCAGACACCAGAGGTCAAAGGACAGACTAAGTCAGACCAATCCAACTCACAGAAGTGAAGGTGATGTCATAACCTTGCTAAGTGCTTATTGGCTTAGCTATACCTGGACGTCGTGGTAACAAACACCCAGGATATGCATTCAGATACACGAGAGACAAACTATGAATGTCACTGATGCAGACGTCTTTTAAGGATACTGTGACATGAGAGTAGGGTTACAGCAGTGTAAGGGTGTCATGGTAAACAATGTCATTCTGAACATTCCAGGTGTTATTTTTCTGTCAAACCTGTTGTTTTAGATTTAGGTGTATTTTTATTCTTATTAACCACTACTCTGATGCTTCAGGCATGCATGTAAGAAGCATATTGACTTTAAACACCTGGCAAACCAATAATGGTACATTTTCAAAACATTACCTTTTCATTACTGCCTTTCTATAAGCAGCTTTGAGAAGAAGTTAAACCAACAAAGAAGATTGTGATTCCTTTGTGTGATACTTTGCGGCTGTACAACATTTTTTAATCTGTTAATCTATTTTTAAAAAGTCTTTGTTTTTATTTACTACTGCTGCTGCTTCCTGACTTTTACCTTTTAGTTAAATTAACTGGCATTTAAACTGGGCTCACTTTTTAATCTGACTGGCAATAAAGTCATTATAGCTTTCTTAATCAGTCTTTAAACATGTATTTTGGGTTCTTTTGACTTTATTTCATTGGCAGGATGGTGGAGTTGAAACTGGGGCTGCTGGCATCAAGAACATCCTCTGTGCACCGCGGTCACAAATACAAACACTTGGCTCAACATCTCGAGGTCTTCACACACAAAACTCGGCCACTATGTTACTTGAACATCTTTGGAATGTACTGCCAGTAAGTGGTGTTACAAGAGCAGGAACATGCACATAATAATAATAATAATAATAATAATAATAATAAATAGAGACTACAGTTTGAAAAAGATCTGTCATTTTCCTCTGTGTTTATCAATGCCCCCATCAATGCCTGCACAGAAAATCTGCACAAATCAATCAGGGAATTGATATAGAATTGGATGAATACGTAGAATTGATATTAACATTGGGAACCTCTTCCACCAAGATGCAAAGTCATTCAGTGGTAAAAACTGTATACATTTTCTTGTATAACTTAATACTTTTTGCTAATAGTCACTTTTCCTCATTTCTTTTGATTTTACATCATGATATATTTCACACAGTGAAGTCTCATTTTCCCTCAAAGGCTTTTTTTATTTATGCTGGAAATGCTGTGTTATAACTGTACAGCACTCTGAATTGCTTTCCTATGAATGGTGCTCCCTAAGTGATATCATTAAGGGAGTATTTTTCAAACGGCCTGTTTGAGCACAAGTTTCCAGAAAGGCAAACTAGACTTAGAGGTATGGGAGGATTTTTTTTTTCATGTGAGGGTAGGCTGGCCATAGAAACTTTAAAAAAGCACTAAATGGTATGATTTTAACTATGGTGCCTTTAAAACACCTCTGATTAATGATTTATCAATGTAAGATTCTTAAAAACTGGATGGTCCATTTTAGATGACAGTTACGTGGCAGACATATTATCAATCAACTTGATGGTTTGCAAAAGCCCAAATTATATGAATACTAATAAGTTACCTTAACTTGAAGTACAACCCAAACATAGACTCTCAACTAAAGTGTTACAAGAAAATTCTCATTTTCCACGTGAAACTCAAAGACATTTTTTGAAATCTTTTCATTTTGCCTTTAAAAAAACACCAACATCAAAAAATCTCAAAAGAGGTTTTGTTTTTATTTTACTGCTAAAACAATGCCTAAGCAAAACAAGTTTCCTTGTAGCCTCATTAAAGTTGATTGAATTTATCTTTTGGTGTTAGAGTACAGCTTGCCTTGTCTAGTCTTAAACACTCACTGTTTTGCTTTAGGGTGGGGGACCGCTGACATTAACACTAAAGGCTGCCTATACGGGCACTTTTAGGACTCCTTACTATCTGCTATCGCACATGCAGATATGTTATTACCTCTGCCATGGAGGTTATGTTTTTGTCGGCATATTTTTGTTTGTCTGTTTGTGTGTTAGCTAGATTACACAAAAACTAGTGGTTGGAATTTGCTGAAATTTTCAGGAGATGTTGGTAATGGCCCAACTAAAAAATGATTAGATTTTAGTGGCGATCCAGATAACCGCCATTAGCAAACAATAATAAATGTCTAACTCATAAAGTTAGCAACATTATTACAAGTCCTAGGTGTGGGTTGTCAAGGTCAAGGAATCGTTTTATGATGGTAACTTTATCATGGAACTATTGAATATAGATGTAACAGCGATATGTGAGCTACCTTGGTGCTTTCCAGTTGTTATATGTGTCTCTGTTGGAAGAAAATGAGTTAGTAATATAAGCCAAAGGTGACAGCTGGAGGAAGATCAAGAGAAAATTTGGATCTACAGTTTCAAAAATTGCCCCAAACTACAAATACAAATTGATCAATAATACTATTTATTATTATAATATTTATTTCTTATGCCTATCATATTCCTGTAGGACGTCCTGAGTGTCTGCACAGATTTAATGTCTGACTTCTCCATTCATATTGTTCTTCTGTTTTTCAGTTTTCTCACCCTCCCAGTTAATCATATTACCAAGACTAGTTGTAACATGTTGCAAAAATAGGTCAGTGAGGTTTGGGAAACCAGTCAACATCTTTACATCATTCACCTTGGGGTTAAAGGAGCAACACAAGGTTAAGAAAAAGCATTTGAAGAATATTTATGACACAAACACCATCTGAGAGTTACAGCTGACTTGTGTTAGTAGAGGGCCTCTTGTCTCAGTTGGTTTGGTGGTGGGGCCCCAAAATGTTTGCAGCAAGAGGGAAGACATGCTTGGATTGCAGCCAACATATCCCCCTTTTTCAGTACACGTGATCATCATAACAGGCTCTTTGCACAAGAGGAGGGGGCCCTAAAATTGGAGCAGCAGATGTATGTTTGGCGCCATATCCTTCTTATACATGACCTTCACTATCTTCAATTATTCATTTCACTTCTCACTGCTGTATTGAGTTGCAGAACTGCTGATGATCAAGGCAGAGGACCTTTAATGTGAGCACAGCTTGGTCTAAAAATAGACTTCCTTGTGTTGCAGAAGAGACAGAAAGAGGAAGAGAGGAGCAGACAGAAGAGCTTGTTTCTGTAAATGAGTGGCTGTGGGTTATGTGAGAGAAGTAGCTTGTGTCTAACTGTGGCATGCTTGTCAAATTAATGGATTTAACAAGCTGTAGTTATTAAGATATCCTTGTATACAGGAATCTGGCAGGGCCACTCAGCAGAAAATGATGTAAGGGAAAAGAGAGTATCATTTAGTTACAGCATTAGTCACATGTAACCAAAACATTATTATTTTTATTTTTATCATTTAAGACAAAAAAGCTGAGCAAATAAGGCAAAAGATGATGATATTATGGAGGAGTAATTCATTTAAATAAGACTCATGCTAATGCATGTGCCCTCCATCAGCAGCCAATCAGAGTCAATTTTCATTATCGCACATTTAAAGGGAAAGACATAAAACCACATAAAGCTGACTCACAACATCCTGCAAGAGGAAATAGAAAATGTAAGGCCTGAAAATAATTGTTAAATTAGTCTGAGGGCTTAGTAGCCAAGGCTAAGAGAGGACATAAGCCACAGAAGTCCATTATCAAAAGGCTTCACGATAGAAGACATACCACCTATGAATTAAAATAGGTTCCTACCTTGTCTCGCTGAGTATGCTGACAGCCTGAACGGATACACGGAGCTTGGGGTTTCCTCAGCGATAAACAGCAACACAAGCGGACATTTTAGGCGCGGTTTTTCTCCAAGAACATACTATATAAGTGTGTGCTGGAGCCCAGTGTCGCTGTCATTGACGTACAACAACAAAATAATGAGTATTTCAGTGACGGCGATACCCTGACTCCCTCTCCCAGCTGAGGAGGCTGGTTGATGACATCACCTGCAGCCGAAATCCCGCCCACCGACCAATCAGCGTCGAGCTTTCAAAACTGCCACAGTGGCAACAAAGCTGCAGCGGAAAACACATAAATACTTAACTAAAACGAGGTTTCAGAAGTTAGACTTGATTTATGGCCCATGTTAGTGTTATTTGTTGGCAGAACGACACACATCAAAACATAGATTTAAAGACTTTCAAGAAACTTACTGGAAGACAACTGAGCTAGGAACAAGTTAGAGGTGGTCAAATTCAGTCCAACTCACAAAAAAGACACAGTCAAGACCACCCTTAAGGTGGGGTAAAGGGTACAGCTTTCTTGGGCCCTGGGTCCTGGAGGGGCCCACAAATATTCAGCAAAGAAATGGGCCATTCTTAATTCAAACAAAGAAATACTTGACCATTTGGAGTAAAAATGTACACATTCAACCTATTGTTGCCTTTTGATGATGTGATCTCCTTTTTAAATGGTACAAGCCTTTGTTTTTTTAATATTGATTTTGTTTGGGGCCAAGGGAGTCACATTCAGACAATCTACTCATGCTATAGGTCAAGCAGTGAACCATGTATACATTAAATAAAAAATAAGAAGACAGGAGTACGGTATATCAGAGATAATAAATAAATAACAAGTTAAATAACAAAGATGTTTACTTGCACTGGCATCTCTTTGGTAATGAAAACTCCCCAAAACCTGGCATTTACAACCCATCAGGGTTGAACTTGCCTGCTATCAGTCACCTGTGCAGATGTGCTATACCAATCTGGGGTCCAGCCATGTCCTTTGCCGGCCCTGCACACAGCTGTAGTTCCAACATTAAAAAGTCATATTTGTATTGCATTTTATCATTCAAAAATAAATTGTAAGTAACTTTATTCTTATCACATTTGCATCTTCCTACAATTTAATTACAAATATGTTTTTCTCCAGTAATGACAGTGGGGAATCTTGTATGAGTAGACCTATTTTTTAAAAATGTCTATCATGGACATTTTGACAAGAAGACCTTGCTGTGTTACATGTGCTATATATAGGCTGTTCTACGGTCGGTAACTTCACATTAAAGGTCCCTTGTCCTGGTGTGTTTGACTTTTATTCATGTCTTGAGTGTCTATTAGGAATGGATCTGATTTAAGTTTAAAGAAAAATCTCTGTAGAGCAGTGGTTCATAAAATTGTTTTTGACCAATTCACACCTAAAGTCAAGCCAAATCTCAAGGCCAAATTCACAACCATGCAACATAGCCTCTTAAAAGTGTTATAGCCTGTACAAGTTTAATTTATTAGTGCCTAATGGCTAATTATTTTTTGACAATTAACAGATAATACTGAAAGAATTACTGACAAAATGATTCACAAACTCATTTGAAACTTTGTTGAATGTCATACAATCAGCAACAAACAAAAATTGACAGATCACAATCATAAACTTAGATGAACAAATGAATGGGAGTGACAAAATTATATTTTCCCAACCCTGGTTCTGTGAACTGCATTAGATGGTGATACATGATTCATTATGATTCATGATGTTTTTTTCAAGTTACAGAATTTGCAGCTTTATACACAAATGAATGCACCTGGAGAACTGACAAAGGAACTTGCTGACTCAGTTATTAGTTGGTGCATAAATGTTATGTCACTTATGGTTGAACAAATTTTCAAGGCACACCTAGACCTGCCTCAAGGAACACTCATGCCTCACCACACCCCATATGAGAACCACTGCTGTCTGCTGTAGCGAATCAGATGCAACTCTTTTCCCCTCCCCTTCAGACCACAGAACAACTATTAAACTACTGTCAACTATTAATAAAGTACAGTAACTTTAGTTACTAAAGTTACTGTACTTAATTAGTAACTTTAGTTACTAAAGTTACCACTGTTGGAGTAATCCATATGATACAATGTGTTTTGGGTTGCCTTTTGTTATTTTATCAGCCTATTATTGAAGTAAAGTGATATTCTAAATTCAGAAATTACAACATTTTAATTACCTTTGCCAAGGAGGTTGTGTATTTGCAGGTGTTTTTTACTTTGTTAACAACATAGCTCAAAAATTATGTACAGATTTCATTGGAATATTCTAAGAATGTTGGCAATGGAACAAGGAAGAAATGAATTGGCTTTGGGGGTGATCTGAATAGCAGATCCAAGATTTCTTTTAAGGATTTCTTAACATTGCAAGATAAGGCAGTTTTCCAGATTTTACCTAATAACACAATAACTTCTAAATGGATTTGGATGACATTTAAAGTAATGTTGGTCATTACACAAGGCAAGAGATTAGATCTTGTTGGTGATCCTCATGCTTCTACTTACTAAATGCCACCATAAAAAGTCTAGCAGTTATTAATTTTAAACTAATATTTAGTTGAACAACTTAAAACAGGCATATCCTCTGTTTCACAGCAGGCCAAATACAAAAAATAGCAGAATTAGAGGGCCACACTGGTCATCTTGCCTTTATTATATAAAAATCAGACACATCATTACAATACTTTTTTTTTTATTAATGGCTTTTTAGGGAATATAGCCATCAATGTAAAGTTTGTTGACCCTTATTACTTCTGGATCTGCTTCCTAGAATGAGACCAACTGTCTGTGCAGCGAAGAGGGCTGATGATAATGGTATATGTCTACATTTAGACACAAACAAGGACAAAATGTCATCCATGTGGGACTGATAAGTGTCAGCAGAAAAAAATGAGTGCAAGTTGTGCTGCCATTTAATGTTGTAACCCATTTAACATTATCAACTGTCAGATAAGCTCCATGTTCTACTGTGGGACAATTTTCCTTTCATTCCTACAACTTGCTGTGGGCCAGCTAAAAGTGACCTGTGGACCGCAATTGGCCTCTTGGCCACAGTTTGGAAACCCCTGACATAAAGATATTCTTTGAATCAAAAATACTCTTCTTACATTACATTAACAACAGATAGGTAAATGAGTTGGTTTTAAGAAGAAAATGCCAAAAATTAACTTATGTTGGAAAAAAAAGCACGTCTATTAATTCTACATGGAAATGTGTGAACTTATGTTGACCTGTGCAACATAAATGTACTATTACAAAAACCCTATCTGAATGCAACTGAATTAACTGATTAAGATAACCAACCAACCAATATTCAACTCACTTCTATGAACATATCAAATGTTCTTTTTCATCTTTACTTATAATTATTGTTTAAATATTTTCAGTCCTTATTTGCCACTTTGTAGCGGTAATTTTCGAAGTGTCATTTTAAAAATCACGTATCTTCACTCGATTTTAAGACGCCTATAGGAAACACACTGAGTGAGGCTATGAAACAGCATCCAGCCGCTACGTCATCACGGCGGGAAACGTCACCGAGAGAAGTCCCCCTGTCAGCCCTGATGCAGTGAGCTGATCTTTCCAGCCAATCAGAGCGCAGCATGAGAGCACATGCGATCATGTTAGCAGTTTAACCTGAGACCTCGCTGGCAGTGTTACTGTGTGTCAGAGGGATGTGGTTTGGTGTTGACGGCTAGAAAAAGTCATTTCCAAAAAACGAGCAAATATTTGCAATCTGCCGACAAACCATGAGTTAATAGAAAACAACAGTGCCCTGAAGTTGAACCGACAATACCTATCCCTCCAGGTCTAATGTTCTAGCCTACTTTTTCCTCACCTGCATGTACCCTAGTTTAAATCAGTCCAACATGTTTCATTGATGTATGTGTAAGTGACATTCCTGCCAAGGCTCCTCTCCATGTTCCTATATGTGTGTGGGAACTGGGCCAACATAGTGTCAGCCAAAAATGATGTCCTCATGGAAGCTGTCCCTGCTGCAGCCCAAATATTTCATGGGCTACATGCTTCAACAAGCTCACGTGCTGCTCCTCCACAACAAGAGCCAGCTCAGTGTGGGTGTGTGTCCGCTGAAACAGCCATAATTGTTTTTCCAGACTCAGAAGAAGTCTCTCTGGACCAAACCAGAGAAAAGAAGGATGCATATGCTGGTTTGTGCTTTTTTCCCCATCACATGGGCAGCTGTTTACAATGGTGAGCTTAGACACTTTGCTGGAGCACCCACATTTCAACTCAGCTCCCCTAAAATTTAAGTGACAGCAACACAGTTCCTTCCATATCTGTGAAACTTCACTGAAGCCAGCAAATGTCTGATTTTGCCTGTAATCAAGTTATAATAGTAATAATAACTATTTTAAGTCTGTCACATGCTCATAACAGAGACAGAAGCCTCTCAAACTCCTATGCAACAGAACTGTCATTTACCCTGAGTGGTGTTTTATTTTGTCTTATTTAGAAAACTTTATAACAACAAAGGGCAGGGATGCATTTTTGCATGTAAAAGTTACGCACTATATGTCTGTGTTGACATATGATAGTGTAAAGGTTGGCGTTAAAATTCAGCTTTATGGCTAGAAGAGTTTCTTATTGCACTGACTAGCTGAAAAACATACAAATAATATTTCAGGTACGAAAGCAACTGGCATACTGTAAAAATACAGTATATCTTTTGCTTTTTTAAAAAATACTTTGAGTAGTAAACTTAATTTACGTTACATGACTATCATTCATATTAATTAAAAAAAATTGCACCTTGTGCGATTAAGAAGTTTTAAACCATGGGAAAGAACATGACATGCTTATTCTAAGAGCCGAGCACATCTAAATATTCAAACCTTTTATAGCACATGTGTAACTCTATTATGATAAGTTAAATTATATCAGATTTGCTGAAAATAGTAAATGTTGCCCTCAGTGTGTGACTGAATGGTCCATTGTATTAGCACTGACTTGTATTTGGATAAAGTTGCAAATAATTATATCAATAGATGATGACATCACATCAGAGAGATTGAAGGAAGATTAGAGAAGAAAAACAGAGTAAATGAAATGATGAAAAAATGTTAAAATTGAACAGTCAGGTCAAATAAAAGACATTTCCAGAAAAAAGTCAAACAAGAGAACAGGGACAAAATGTAAACTCAGAGGGCCAAGAAAATATGAGCAGCAAAACAAATAAAACTGGAACAATCTGAAGTACTCCATGAATGTACTTCATTAGTATGATTAAAATGTCAGCATTGATTTAATTTTAGTTTTAAGCGGTAAAACACATGATATTATATTTTACATAATTTCTTATGTAGTAAAATAAATAACAAGTACACCAGTGTAATTTTTCACAGAATTGCTTATGTTAGCTGAGGCTGCAGGTTAGAGCAGGCAGAATCAGCAGA
Organism: Cetoscarus ocellatus; assembly: GCA_037902135.1. NCBI lineage: Eukaryota > Metazoa > Chordata > Actinopteri > Labriformes > Labridae > Cetoscarus > Cetoscarus ocellatus. The sequence goes on along the minus strand of JBAMNC010000527.1, from coordinate 62,132 downwards.
CTGAGGAAACAAAGTTCTCAGATAACAAACCGAAACTAAGCATACTGAACCTGCAGGGCTGCTCAGCACAAACACACCTAACAAGATGGGACTGACATTGAACAGTGTTACATGGGGACATACTGCTTACTTTAACAAAAGGTAACTACCATCATGTTACAACAAACAACCAGGGGACATTTATGGATCAGAAATGTTGAGGCGCTTAACTCCTAAATACATTTTAGGATAGTGTTATCTGCAAGTGTTCAGTCTGACAGCTAAATATCTGATGTCAGTGAACAAGAGTTTATTCTTACATGACAGAAGAAGATCACCTGATACATCAAGTAACTTAGGTTTTATTCTTCTAGAAACTTAAGTAAACAAAAGGGGACCTCTCCTCAATAATCAATCTTCATAGTGCATTGTAGCTTCACTTCACTTCATTAGTTGTTCCTGTTTTAACAACCTAACATTTCCAGGGCTGTCAAGTGTGAACCTCCTTTCATTAATGTTTTGTCTGATTCAGTGGTCAGCAACCAGTAGATCTTTTACACATTTTTAGTAGCTCTTCAAGACTAAGAGTCGCTCTGTTTTCTATTTGGCTGCACATGTTAAAAAAGTGCAAATTTGATTTCAGATTCACTGGTAATGTATTCTTATTTCTGCTTTTTATCACACTGATGGATTGAAGACTGTATGTAAAAGCTTAAATATGGGTAAAATTCAGTAATGATATTTAAAAAGTAACTGTTGGTTGTAGCTTCATGGTGACTTGGGCAGGTAGATCTAGCATTCAGTAAAAGAAGGCTGGTGAGCACTGGTCTCATCACCCCCTACACTATAGTGATGAATTTGGCTAAGCTCTGAACTGCTTCCCTCATTCATTAACCAACCCATGGTCAAAAAAGCAAAATACAGTATCAATACTAAATCAGTGTCTAAAGCCTTTTAGTCTCCACCTGAATTACTGAGTATATATTATGACTTCCATTGTTATCCATTACCAGACATACTGACTGACAGCAGTCTTTGATGGAATTTATTATTAAATATATTGACAATATTTTAATAATAATTGTGGACATTTCTTCTTCTCCCATACACACACACACACACACACTGTCCATGCATGAAGTCACTCAAAGGGCAAATTTTCATTTACAGCCAAGCATGTGAATACCAGTATCTACATTAAGTATTAACCTTTAAACACAGAAATCAATAGTATTTACTTGCCATTCCACACGTGGATTATGATTTATATTCTTTCCCTCATTCTGTCCTGAAAAGGCAAAAACAACAAAGTGGCACCCGGTTGAAAGGTTCTGCTCATTCCCAAACTCTTTCTATGGCTGTTGGCCAGATGGACTTCTGAAATATATTGCAAAATCCATCTGATGTGTCAGGTTACCTTGATCTATTATCTGAGTCGATGTTTTGGCAAGAAACCTCAAAAAATGGTTTTGGGGACATCTGTAACTCTGTAACTGTTTACTTATTGGAGGGGAATAACCTTGAATAGGTCTTAAGTAATCCAAATAATTTGGGGAAAAATGGAAAATGCAGTCACAACAAAAGTTCAAGTCTCAGGAGAAGTCAGTCTTGATCATATCTGCCTGTTAGGGGTCTACTATCCTTAATGAAAACCCAGTGTTGTTTGAAGCAGTAATGTTGTGGCGATATGACCTTACACACACCATTATTGCCCAACACGAGCATTTCTAAGCCCTCACAAGCATTGCTACACATCCTAAGCCATGCTCACATCAATGTCAGGACTCTGCAGTGATACACGATCCACACAGCTGCCCTGAGACATGTTTCTAAGAACAAGCTGCTTTGCCAGGAAGAGCTGGACTCATCAGTGTACTCAGAGCACAAACAGCACATGAGAGCATTTTCATATTTGACATGTATGGTCAGTATCGTGACCAGTATCAGACTACAAAAACAAGACACATAATACCATTGAAGCTTTAGTAACATTTGTCAGCAGAACAAATACATAACCATGAATAAAAATTCAAAGTGTTTTTATTCTCTAAAGCTCATCAACTTCACCTTAACATAAGTTAGAACTGGAACAGCATTGTGTACTACCTGTAGATTGACCCCATTTAGCCCCAAAAGTTCACCCTCTCTGCTTGGAGGTGTGTCTGGCTGGTGTGTAGCCACACTCGGGTAGCCAACCAGAACTTTTGATCTACTTTGTGTAGCTGTAAGGTGACCACTTCTTATGCACCAATCACACTGAGCTGTAAGGGGACCACTTCTTATGCACCAATCACGCTGAAGTAGGGCAAACACTTGATTACTTAATATCCCTATATCTTTCCAGAAGTATTTAGGTAAATTTTTAAGGTGCTATTTTTAATGTGTCAGATTAAATATCTGCATGACCAATGAGCACCATTCAGCTTTTAGTGTGATACTTCATGCTGTAGATATATGTCAAACAGATTTTTCAGGTGTAATGTTTGCACCCTAAACTACATATCTTTGTGCTTTAGCTTTTAACTGCATGCTTGTGACAATCTTTATTTGTCCTAAACCATGACTATCCCCTCACAGTTTGTCCCAAGACTAAAAAAGTGAAAGCACCAGTCATTTCTGTTTCCCCCCGAAAGAACACACTGCTGCAACAGATTCATTGCATAATCTTTTTTCCACACTTGCTTGATATCAAAGCCTACGATTGGTTCAGGCTGCTCTGGCCTGACAGTCATAAGACCTGACAGAAGCATTAGCTGATACAGTGACTCAAAGGAGACAAAGTCTTTGTTCTGGATTGGTAAGCTTATGAGTGTAAGCAGAGGCTTTAAACACCCTTTGCATGGAAAATTGTGGTTGACTTTTGACTTTAAAAAGAGAAGAAAATAGGATGGGCATTCTTTGAAAAGCCAAGGGTTTGAATGTGATTGTGTGAAATGTGTTCAGCTATCTGAGAGAGAGAGTTTTGATCAAAAAACACAAAACAGAAGAAGGAAAACCAAGACAGGAAATGAAGAAATATCCAAAAGAAAAGCTGCAATGCATTTGCAAATACATGTAGGTGGAAATACTTTGCAAAAACATGTTTTTTTTTTCAAATTAGTACCATCTATCCATGCAAAATAACTTAAAAAAATGATTAAGTCCCTGATCCATGAGGCTTTCCTGCACCCTTCGTCTTCACACTTACTTTTTCTCTCCACTGTGGCTCTCAGTCCATGCGGATCATCTTTCAGGGGTGGATTACGAAACCCTTACCCTCATTTGAACTGGTCAAGGACATTTACATTACCTATGATCTTACTGCGGGCATCCATGGCCTAGGCTAGTGCTATGCTCTACCAACGATTGGAAGGTTGTGGGTTTGACCCAAGTTCCGGCAGCTACATGTTGATGTGTTCTTGGGCAAGACTTCTAACTCCAAGTTGCTTCATCGACTGTGTCAAAGGCAGAGTCTGACCTGCGTTGTAAAAGCACTTTGAATTGTCAGAAAGACTCGAGAACTGTATTTAGGCTGTAGTTCATATTCTAATTTTCAGTGTTGTTTTATTGTTTGTATTTGCACAGGCACATGAAATCCTTAAAAGTGCTTAAATCCAAATGTTTTTAAGGCTTTAAAAATGCTTTGATTCAGTTTAAGTGCTTTTAAGTGTTTGAAATTAGTGTTAGAGGAATTATATGCCCCTAAGTAGCTTTTATTATGAAATGAGATTTAGAAATTGAACTCATTTATCAAACCAAACTTCATATTGTAGGGAAGCTGTAAGAAGAAAAGTTCTAAGATGAAGTTTGTAGCAACTGCATTGCAGTATTTTAAAAAGATGTCACTTGCAAATTTTGCAGTAATCAGGAAATCAATTTCACATTTGAATGCTTTGGAAAGAAATTACAGGTAAATAAAGTTTGAAAATAATACTTATCAAAATGTTTTTCCCAAGGTCACGTATTGTGAAGAATCAACTTTTAAAGCTTTTACAAAAATTTGTGTCCATGCTCTGTCAACATGTCCCCCTAACATAAGAAAAATCCCTCCTCTCCCACTATTGCTTGCTTCACCCATCAAAAATGTGCTCAAACAATGCTTGGGAAAAAAAAAAACCCTCATGATGTAATTGGGGTACCCTTAGATTGGAGACACACCCCCTCAGCCAGCTGTCTGTTCAGCCCACAGGTTGCTTTAGTGAAAGGAAAATGTCTTGCCATGCCTGTGGAACCACAGTAAACAGTAGAGCAGAGCACTAAACCAAGAGAGCCACAGCTGCTTTATGAGAAGAGTGAAGTGACAAAGCTTATGAGGATAAGTAAGACCGTGTCCTAACTGAACACAATGTGAGCAAGCATCATTGACAAAATCAGGCTGACGTTATAAATCACATGAGTGTCCTAACTCTCTGTGAGTGACATATCACTGGCACTAGAGGGATTTTTGAGGTTTTGTCTGGCTCGCCTGAATCAGCACAGCCTGTTACTGTGTTTTATTTAGCAGTAATAATGTACCATTTATCACTTGGAAACACTTAATGAGTACAGTGTGGACAGTGAGTGTGGCTTAACTGGCCCACACCTTCATTTTCAGTTTCAACCTGTTTTGAGCAGGACTGAAACGGAAGGGTTTCTAGACATTGCCAAAATCCAATATTTGAGTGGAATATTTTTGGTAGGACACTTCAAAAACATGTTCTGAGGACATCTGGAATCAGTCTAAGCATGCTTAACAGGAGAAAAAGAACAAAATAGGATCTTTAAGATAACAATTTGTTAAGATAAATTAGTCTACAGTTGTCAGCAGCCTAACACTGTCATGTATTTTAAGACAATGTGGAGCTGAACGTTTTGTTCAAGTGACACTCATACCAAGTTTATCCAGACAGCATGCTTATTAGACAGTTTGTGGTCACTGCACTGGCATATGCATAAAAGACATCACCTTAACAGTGATAAGAAAAACAATTCTGCTTATGTATGACTTACAAATGAATAAATAAAAACTCTAAATGTTACTTTGAAATCATCTTTATTTTGAAGATGATGAAGTGTTAAATTAGTCCAGGGTTGTCAGCAGCTCTACACTGTCCACGTGTGAGAGGGTGCTACAAGGATAAGGATGTTTTTCTCTGTCTTTGAGTCATCCTTTTTGTGCTAAGAGGGTAGCTTTCTTTTAATAAGTGAAACTCGCATCACATATTTTCAATATAACCTTTAAATAACTAACTTAACACTCCTGAAATTTGTTTTTTTCTTTTGTTTTTTTCTTTAATGTGTTATTATTCCTTTGAAATCTATTATAAACACAAGTTATAGCATATCATCTCTTTTAATATAATAAGGGAGAGAAATTAATCTTTTGAAGTATATAAGGATAGTATGTATCAGTATAAATGCATAGTTTACTGCAAATGTGCACTAGAAAAGCTTCAAATTGGACCTTGAAAGTGGTCAAAGTGCTTGAATTTGACCTTTGAAAACAAACACTGTCTTTTTCATGTTTCATACTATGAAATACTGTAACATACAGTACTTTAATATACATTGAAAGAAGTGCTTGGATGCATGCACACGACACAGGACCCATAAAAATAAAGTTATCCCTCATACTGTCACCTTTAAATTGTGTGTCCTTGTTTACGAATCGTTCATGCTTTTATTTCCCTTCAACAAAAAAGTTACAGATCACTTTACCCAGCTCCAGGTGGTGTCAGCGGCATACTGCTCAGCAGCCTCATCCAACACTTCATCCTCATCATCCACTGGGATCATGATTCCATTGTGTGTTTGGCCCCGCCCGCAGGTGTCTGATCTTTCCTTCCTCTGGATAGAGGGTTATTTATGTGTAAAACTCCAAAAGTCTGGTTTGGTCTAGAGCTCGTGTCTTCACTCTGCAAGCCTCTTAGTGTCTGAGTGCCATGTGCAAGTGGACAGCAGAGTACTAAATTTACCTGGACCCCTAAGTCAGAAACCTGAGACGGTCCAGGAGTGGTCATCAACCACCAGACCCTCCGACATCTTAGGCATTCGAGAAGGGGGACACATGTTTGAGGATTGATTGTCACTGTGTTGGTGTAAGTGGGTTTCCTTGCACACACATGATCACAGACAAACGACAAATCATCCTGGCACACAGTCCACCTCCCTAATGCGTGTCTGACAGTTTTTTAATGTGTAAATTTCTTATTAGCTCAATACAAGGACTGTGACACCTGTTGTTGCCGCTGACCCTCGTTTTAGGTGTGCAAGTGCCATCACTGACATTCAGATGACAGCAGAGCACCTGTCACTTTGGTTGAACTCCAAGTCTCACTAGTGCCTGGTGCCATGTCCAGTGACCAGTGAACTTAATGTGACAGTGTTTTCACTGATGAATTTGAACCTGTGGCCTTTTTGGATTACAGCTGATGGGCCAGCTGACTGCTTACAATTTCCAACACTTGCTCGCTCAATGAACAGAGATCTGTAAATAAAACTCTATACTGCCCTCCAGTGGTCACACAGGGGCGGTACATGCATGCTTGGAATCAAGGGCTCCGAGTTGCCTTCACTTATTTCATTAAAAGTCCGACATATATATGTTGTGGTTGTTTGAACATGGAATGGCACAAAATACCTATTATATATACATTTCCGTATGTGGTTCTTAGCCTGTCTAGCTTTAGGACTCACTGCCACCACCTCCTTTTCCAAAAATATTGACTCAAAGTTTAAAAAAAAAGAAAAATACAAAACATCAACAACTGAAATCAATTTCATGAAAAAATGTTGCAGTGTGGACATGGAACGAAGCATGTTAGTGAACACAGAGATCTGACTTAACAAGTTTAAAAGCACATTATATATGGATAAATCTGATCATTGCCATAACATGTAAGTTTTGGTTGTTTTCTATGGGTCTCAAGGAAACTCTATTCGTTCTATAAAGATAATAAGACATTTATGTGTTGAAGTTGTTTGTTTTGTAGTTTGTGAAAAGGATAACTCAAAGAGTTAAGAATTATTTTGATAAAATCTTCAGGGAATGAAGGTCATGGCACAAGAAAGAAATGATACGATTTTGGTGGTGATCTGAATCCAGGGTTTTTCTTTTAAATGATTTGTTAACAGTGTGAGGTAGGGTAGTTTTCCACATTTAATAACTCAACAAGTTCTCTTTGGATTTTTTTTTACATTTTGAGGAAATGTTGGACATGAAACAAGGGAGGATTGGTTAGATTTTCGTGGTGACACTGATATGGATCTAGGTATGTCTTTCAAGGATTTGTAGACAGTGTGAGAAATGGCAGTTTTCCACATTTCTGACAATAAATCACCCGGAAATATTGAAAATTCCTAAAATTGGTGATATCTGTACCATTTCATCCCCAGTTTAAAATATTTATAAATAGTTTGGTTAAATGCTCCTATGACAGTTATTGAAACTAAAAGGTCCTGCAGCCCCTGAAGGCAGCATAATACCTCTTGCTGCGTTCACGGTGTCCTCCGCTTGTCGCATATTGATCCAGCTAGCTGATCGTTAGCTTTTGTGTCAGGATGCTGTCTATGTTGTCTAAATGTTTGTCCCTTGTTTCTGGCTGAAAGTATCAGGCACTTGGCGGCTTTCATGTTCCGTGCGGCTAATCTAAAAACCATCGGCAAAGCGGGAACCGGCTGGTAGGTGGTCTTTAAAATCTCAGAGACGTAACATATTGTTCACGTCTACTCCACTTTCGTGAATCTGCCGGGCTAGGGGCTAAAGCTAACCCCAGTGATGCTAGCTGGCTAGCAGCGGAGCTAGTCTGAATACCCAGAGGTTTCGTGTTGTTCTGGTTAATATTGCAGCGACAGTCCTCTTAAGTGCCACGGTCGAGGCAACAATTGTCGTTTTTTTACTTCAGGTAATTGAGTTTGACGACAGCGGGGCGTCTTTTGTAGTTAGATACGTCAGCTAGCGAGAAAACATTGGGCTAACACAAGTCGAGCTAATTTCAACCACAACAGCTAACCAAAGCAGTGCAATGTTGACGTTAATTTCAATGAGTTTGCCAACAACTTTGGGGATTATTTGACGTTTTGCAGAAGATATTATTCTATGAGCTGAAGATGGAGCTACGCCTTATATTCTCTCTTGGAAAAAAGTTAAAGAAGATGTAAAGTCGAATATTTATGTCCAGATTGAGCCTAATAGCTTCCTCTGTCTAACGTTGTTAACGTAAGCTAATTATACGAGTTGACATCCTCCACAGATAAGCTAGTTAACATTTCCGAATCCGGATTTAGGTGTATTTTGACAAAGGTTGACTTGTACATGCTCGTTTAATCAAATGCAAACGACTTTGACTTGGTTCATGCCTCATAAACTGACTTAATGCTAACAAGTATCCACTGTTTACAATACTTATGCTACACAAGTCATAGCCCTGTAAACATGTCCGTTTACACTTTTCGCTAGACTAATAAGTGTTAAAACTTGTGTCCAACTGTTTTAGGCACTTTCGCCGGACGATGGACGAGCTTGTCCATGACCTGGTGTCAGCGCTGGAGGAGAGCTCCGAGCAGGCTGCTCGGGGTGGCTTTGGTGACGGGGGAGACCACGCACTGGCTGTGGGCTGTCTGTTGAAGAGGCAGGCTCGGAAACGAAGAGGGAGAAAACGACGCTCAGATAACCCACATCCACCATGGGAGACAGGCCACCTCAGCGAGGGCTCAGAGTCAAGTGTAGAGGAACATAAGGTGAGGAGATTGGAGAACCAGCTTTAAGGCCCTTGAACAAAACACTGAGGATAATGTGAGGTCGTCCAAGATTGATGTCATGTTATTGGTCCAAAAAGTTTTGTCTAAGCAGCATGCCATGACTTCACTTGAGAGTTTGTACAACTGTAATTAACCAAGAAGACCTCATTTAGATTAAGAATCCCACTTTTCAGTAGTGTCCTGGATTTAGGGATGGGAATAGAAAATCAGTGCCAGTTGAAAATCAGTAACAACTCCCTTGAGGCATTAATGTCATTACTCATTTTGTTTATCCATTACTTTTACTTTTGAGATCAAGGATCTCATCAGCAGCAGTCAGCAGAAATGATAACAAAGAAGTAAAAAAAAATCACAGCAGAAAGTGGTCAGTACCGTTTCTTAATTTAAAAAAAAGTGCTTACCAAGCAACTTTCTGTAATTGGAATTCCAGCAACCTGTGAAGCACATTTTTTAAACATATCTTTATTGATTTTTAACACATTTAATCTTTTTTTTTTAGTATAGATTGGTAACAATGTAGGTCTCCATTGAACAACATAACCCTCCCTCCCTTCTTCCAGCCACCTGTGAATTCTCAGACATCATTGATGATAAATAACAAAACAATTAATGTTGACAAATGGTATTACCAATTATCACCGTAGATTATTTGTCTACATCCATGTGGGTGAATGTATGGTACATATCAACATATTGATTAAAAAAAACAACAGCATCAACAAAGAAAAGAAAAAAAAATGACAGTAAGAGAAAAAAAGGTTCTCACTTTCTAAGTGTTACGGCTTAATTTGGTGTCAGGTTTTGACTTGTAAAAGCATTTATCAATGCAGCTTTGAATTTCAGGAGTGTCATGTGCTTGACATTGTTGCCACTGAAACCTGTGTAGACCAACATCATTCCACACAAAGAAATTCACAAGTGTCGATAAGGGAATCATTAAAGTATTGGGTTGATAGGCAGAAACGTAAATGGCATCGGCATCAATAAAACTTATCAATCCCATCCCTACCTGGATTGTCCCATACATTTAAGAATTTGCAGATTTAAACCATTTGCAAACATGAAAAAAAATAGGGCTGTAGAGCAGGTAGGGGAAAGAGACCAGCTCCACACAACACACATTTTCCTAGAGCAGCAGTTTATCTGCAGCTTGACTTGCTTCACTAACCAGTCAAGCATGGGGGCACCAGTAATGCTCATCAAATATCTACCAAGTTGAGTTACAACACAGGTTTCAGTGCTTAACTTTGGTAACGGTTACTCGATGTCAGAGCCAAAGATGCTAACCTTTCTCTCAGCTCAGTGTTCAGTCTTGCCCTTGGGCCAAAGAGGCTCACAGTCCAGGTGACAGAAGCACTACCACATGGACACAAGTTGACAAAAGTAAACTTTATTAACACTCCTTTTTTAAAGGTATTGGTGCCGTGAACTATTAGGGTGCTGTTGCCATTTAATATGCATGGATTTAGTACTCCAACGCTGTATCTAGTAGAGTGCTGATGTAGGAGAGAAAGATTGGCGCAAAAAGTTAGGTAAATAGCATGTGGTAAGATAGAACAATGCTTTTGCTGTTTGGGATTACAGAAAATACAAACTACTGCAAACACATGTACTGGGTAAATATACATAATAGTAGAAAGATTAAAAAGTAAGAAACCAAGCTTTAACACTAAAATCTTTTACAGTGTATTTTTCCTAATTATTTGTTAGATAAATTTGATTTGATTTAGATGGGATCGGGTCACTGACAAGATACTTGAGGGGATGACATTAGAGTCTTGAGCAGGCAGCCATGTTATTTTAATTTTGTAGCAACCTCCTCAACCTCTACAGATATTCACACTTTTGTAAGAAATGTGAAAAGTAAATGTGGTCTAATCTCGAGGTAATAGTAATCTCAACGTCTGCAAATGAAGTTGGAGATTAGACATAATGCAGCTTGTTTACAGTGGAAGTAGAACAAATCTTATATTTATAAAGTGCTCTGAACCACATGAATGAATCCATATAGAGTTTGAGCTTCTGTCTGCTGTCCTTTGACCTAATTAACTTCTACAAGTTGGTCCAACTTTCTTATTTTAGCATCAGAATCACAGTCTGGTATTTACCATTTTGGCGTTTATTGCAGGACTACCGTGCCAGTACAGGGGGAGTCTCTGCTGCCAATAGCCACGGACGTGACAACAGTGACTCAGATGAACAGCTTGGCCCCAAACGGCGCACACTCCTAACAGCTGACGCAGGACGAAGCAAGCGGCCGCTTTGGCCCGACGACCTGGGTGTTCTGGGGTCTGCAGAGGGAACTCGCAGCCTCAGGCGGAGACGGAAGGTCAAACGCATGGCTGTGGACCCGCCTGCAGAACCAGAACTACCCTCCTCCACCATGCTGGGACCCCCTCCTGTCCCCAAAGCACGCCCTGGCAGTAGGCCACCTAGACTGGGCGCAAATGAGGGCAGGGGTGTTATGGAACTGTGTGGGGGAGGGATGGTCGGGCCAATGGGAGGGAAGAACAGGGTAAAGAAGAGAAAACTGGCTCCTCACAGATTGGGAGTGGAGGCCACAGATGAAGGGGTAGTGGTGGAGAGCGAGGATCCAATTTCTTCTCCAACAGAGGGGTGCAAGGACAAGATGGAGTTGGAGGAGCAGAAGGGTTCAGATGAGGACATGAGTGACAGGTGGTTAGTGTTTGGACTTTTTGTATTTATCTGTAAGTGTTTTAAGTGACAGTGTGGACTGACAGGTGAGATGGAATTGTCCTCTATGGCTCAACATCAAATATTTATACTTTTTCGTCTTTTACAGCAAGTTTGAAAGACACCCACATATTTTGTTTTAGTCAGAGAAAAAGATAGATACTTTGGGTGAGCTGGTTAAGGAAAGCTGTGAAAATGCAAGAACTATTCCCTCTTTCCTGTGATAGTAAGAAAATGTCCCTAAAGCTCAAGAAAGTGACAAGAATGTCCACATTATCATTGGAAAAGCTATACTGTTATCATGAGATAAAGACATAGGTAATTTCATAGGCATTTCCTCTTATTTGTCTTATTTAAAGTATCAACAGAAAAAAATATGTCAGTTTCATTTAATTGAAAAAAATCCTTTTTTTGTACAAAATGGATTGATCAGAAAAGCAAATACTCAGGGCGCTTATTCGTCTCTTTGAAATGACACAACTGTTGTCATCAGTCCACGTTTATCCTTACAAGACAGTAGTAGTTCTTTTATTGACACATGTTTTCTCCAAAATATTGTCTAATCTGTTTTTTTCCAACATTTCTCTCTTTTTTTTTTTAGTGAGACCAGCAGTGTGAGTAACAGCAGTGATGGAGGCCTCTACACCAATGATGAGGGGAGGCAAGGTACTGACATAAATGTGTTACCATCTCTCCTGAATTCACAAGTTCACTCTGTACACAAAGTTGGTGTGAACATGGAAACTTGGATACATCATTTTCTATAACAACACATCAAGCAAACGTCTTGTATTAATCTCTGGATCTAATTCCAAATAACATTGCTTTTGAATTTTTTTTACCACTTTGTCCCCATTTTGTCTATATTTTCTCCATAAGTGCACTTGTGCTCTCTCGAAGTGATTTGCTTTAAGATGGAGACAGTTTAAATGTGACATCACTTTCACTTATGTACAGATGTAGACGCTTAGGAGCTTCATTCAAGCATCAACTGTGAAGAAGGGATTTGAATTGCTTTTTGCTAACTTGTCTAGAAAATGGTCGAAATTGAGCACTAATCATATTTCACTTTTGGTAAACAACGTAAGGCTGGTTTGCAAAGTGGAGTGTGGCCAACAGTTGTGCTATCACCATCAGCCTTTAATCCTGTCAGTTTAACGACCATGTTTCTCTTCTAAATGTGCTTCAATAGGTTATATATGAGTGTAACCTAAAACAGCCTACAAACAACTTAATTCCAGTTTTTATCCAAACACTTCCGATCCATTCTAATCATACAACACACAACTGGTGTTGTAAGTTTGTGTCTTATATCGCTTTCACACTAAAATCTGCAGGTCAACGCTGTTTTTTGCAATGCTGGTTAACCCGCGAGTGACTCCTTTACCACTGCCAGCAGACCCGGGTCTACTCAGCAGCAGACGAGCTGCGTGGCTGTTTTTTTCCTCTGGCACATCAAGCTGATGTCATCACGTTGATGATGTCATCGGCGCGACAAAACACGACCGCGTAAACAATGGAAAAGAGCATGGACGCTGTGGACACGGTTTTATGTACTTTGTACTTTTGTCCCTCTTTAAAAATGTACAAACTCAGCGCTGATGATACAAAGGCAGATGGAATTTGTTGCTGAGATGGCAAAGAGTCATGTAAGTTACAGACAGAGGGGATGGGCGCGATGTTATGCCGTGAGCACGTAACGCCGACGTCATCCGTAACTTAGCAGCTTGACCCGGGTGTGATGTTCTCACTGAAGCCGGTCGGAGACGAGCCGATAAAAACCCATGTCGCTTGCAGGGTAAGTCAACCCGGGTCGAAATGCCGATTAGACCCTTTCAAACTGCAGACAGGAGCCGATTGTTGGCGGATTTACGCAGGTTTTTTGGCCAGTCTGAAAGGAGTATTAGTTTTCACACAGTGTAGTTTGTTTACATGTGTTAAATGACATTTTGTCAGAAAGGCTGCATTAAATGGAGCTAAAGTGGTTACTAGTGGTGGGCTACTGTGTCTCAGCTTAAATAGAGTAAAATGAATTTTGATCCTTTATTGACAAATGAATATTGTAATTTAATTTTACAACCAACTTTTAATGTTTAGCAGACTGAGAAGTAAAACACTAGCATGTAAAGTTCTCACAATCAATCCTCTGTCCTCTCTCTTCCAGGTGATGATGAACAGAGCGACTGGTTCTATGAAGGAGAGCCCGGCACAGGATCAGTGCCCGGAGGTGCCTGTGGGATCGCCGGTGTGGTCCCCTGGTGGGAGAGGGAGACGGGGTCAGAGGAGCTGGACCTAGCTGACCCTGTGTTCAACAGCATTCTCACAGGATCATTTCCTCTCATGAGTCCTGCTGCACAGAGAGGTAGGATGTCAGTACATAGAGAACAAAACTTAAAAAAACTTTGTAATGATTTTTAATATCATTTTAACTATAGATGTCATTCAAATGTCTTGTAATTGATATCGAAAGTAAACATACTACTGTTTAACATCATACACTACTTTTTATAATGTTGTAATGCCATTAATGTCCAGCAGGTGGCAAACACTTCATTCAGAGACAGATCGATGCAGTGGTCAACTGTAGGGCTTTAAAGTGCTGTGTGTGTGGGGGGGGGTCGGGTAAATATAGGAAATACATCTCCACAATGGGACAAGCTTGAGACTCGCAACAAACATGATTATGCATGAAAATACAGTGTAGATGCAGTTTTTGATATAAATGTAATCATACAGATCGACCAGAGTGTATACCTGAGAGAATCCCTCCTTGTGTTTTGGAGAGTTGACAAATATATTAAGTAAAGTGAAAACAAATGAAACGAAACCTTTTGTGTCTTGGGCCAAATCATGTAAAACTGACCCTCTGTCTGTTAGGGTTCCAGGCCAGACTGAGTCGTCTTCATGGAAACCAGCAGACATCTGAGGCAGGGCTGCAGGGCGGCTCCAGCCAGAGTTTCCATGACAGACTGAGCAGGCAAGGGCAGGACCCCCATGAGTGAGTCTTTGAAAATGTTTATTTAAAATTAAACTTGTTAGATGCATCAATACACTTTATGTACCTCGTCACAGTCTTCAGCAGTAACCCCCTGCCTCTAAAGGAACATTCACATGAGTCAGAGTTTGCTGATCTGATATACGTTTTACTTTCAGGTTCTTTTTTATAATGTACTTAACTGAGTGGCGCACAACAATTTTAGGCCCTGTTTTGCACAAACTCAACTTGTATAGATACAACCCTTGCTTTCCACAAGCTATATTTTCTTAACAGCATAACTTTTCCATAACTGTAGAATTATGGTCTAATAAAATGAAACATAAACACCCATAAACAATTGATGCTGCAAGTCAGTTCGTTTTATCCTTGTACATTTTTAGGCAGCTGCTTGCAATAAAATTACTCAGTAAATGGGGGTATATTTGACACAGCATCAGCTTGCATATTATGTGGGATGGAGGCATAATTTGTGGTACTAAAGACCAAGGTCTCAGCATTTTATTGCAGGATATTGGATGCATCAATATAGAAGATGTAGTCACCTTTTTATTTTTTGGTATAAGAGATGGTTATTATAGGTGTGCCCCATACGCCAGATTATAATGCCAAAGTTCAGACAAGGCACTAATTAATCTGTATTTCTTAATGATTGCCTCAATTTTCAGTGATTATAACATGACTCCTTTGAAGAAAAGTTCACAGATGAACTTGTTTTGTAGATATTGGAATCAGAATCATACAAGAAATGAAATCAAATTAAACAAAGGGCACTGTTTTTCTTCTCTCAGTATTGACCACTCGTATGTTTTTTGCCTTATCATCAATGCCACATCGTGTCCTAAATTATGTCAGTTTCTTACGCTTATTTTCAGTCTGTACTTCTGTGCTTCTTAGATTGAAGTTACACCTTCAAATCTGTCATCGTTAGTTCAGAGTCGCTGTTGTCCCTCTCCTTTTTTAGTTGCTGTGCTTATACATATGAGCAATAATCCTCATCCACCTGCAGACCAGCTGATGTGATAACCAAAAAATTTGAGTGACACATATTTTAAAACAGGAGTTGTAATATTTGAGTAAATTGTAAACATTGTTGAATAGTAACAGTTGATCAGATTTGGGTAAAGGCAAGCAACAGGAGGGAAGTGGACAATAATGTGTGTAAAAAGAGGAGGTGAAGAACAGTTTATGAATAAACACTCATATATACTGGAGAAAAACACGCTTTGGGTTTATGAACTACAGAGAAGTGTTTTTATCATGCATTTACATGCACCCATGTATTTTTTAGCAAAGAGGAGCAGGGAAAAAGTCACACAAACTGAAAAAAGTACAGAAAAAATGTCTTGAATAACTGAGGTGCATATAAGACTTGATAACTTTATGAGTGGACCTTTTTTCTGTGTTTTTTCTGTGTTTTTTTTTGGCCCCTGTTTTTTTTTAACTTGAAATATTACTGTGTAGATTTACAAAGGATTAAAAACACAAATGTCCTCTAAAATCATCACAGATGATCAGAGGTCCACAGATGAGCAGCTGTTACAGTGAGGGGTGGTCTGGTGGCATGCACTCACCGTGCAAAAGTGTGCCGTGCAAAAACCCACCTCTTCCAAGTGTGTATTTATTCATTTTTTGTCTCTATCAGACCTTGGTTTAGCTCTGGCTCAAGAAGAGACCATGGACAGGTGAGACATTTTTTACTTAATGTCATTTAAATGCAGACTTCCAGTTTGGATCCCTTTAATTGATGTCACATGGAGAAACATTTTGTTTTTAATGCAGACATAGCGTGCAGACTGCTTGAGCGCTAAATTTTGTTTTCCCTCTCCTCTCTCTTTCCGGCACTTCAGTTGCACTGGGACCCTCGGTCAGACAGAGGGCATCGCAGGAGCTGCTCTGTAAAAACTGCCAGCAGGTGAGAACAACAGTTTATCTAAAAATACTCTGATGATTTATGACTGGAATCAGATTCATTTCCTTTTGAACCTGCCTTTGTTTCCACAAGTTTCACCTATTTAATGGTGTTTTCTTGTAGCAAATATTTTCTGAGGTGTTTTTTGTGATAAGATGAATGCCCTCCTTATTTTTTCCTGCCTGGTTGGTTTTGCAGACAGACCAGTGGGCACTTGGGCTCTCTGTGTACAGGGGATGTCAAGCGGAGGCGAAAAGCAGCACCCCTTGGCTCCGGCGCCCCCTCAGGTATCAGACGCACACCTAGCTACACCTCGCACACCATCTGGCACTTTGTACCAAGTGCCCATTTTTATCGTATTTCTGGCTCTCACTTTCTCACTTCTGTTTCCCTCCCACCTCTTGTTTTGGGCTCAGTGTGCTCACCTCAGCATGTTCTGCTCATTTCCTTCTGTCTCGCACATACACTGATGTAAACATGAGGGACTGGGATTAAAAACGAAGTGAGAGTTTTGCTTACAGTATTTTTAAGAGGAATGAACTTAGGGAAGGGAGTCCCTCATCCTTCATATTGGCCCCCCACCTCCTCCTCTTCCTCCTCTGGTTATTAAACCCTGCTTTAGCTCTTAACCCCCTTTCCTCCTAAGCTTTGTTGGACAAGAGTCAGCTGGCTAGTCTTGCTGTTAGAGCAGAGATACTGGATTAGCTTTGTGTATCCCCCCAAACCCCTCCCTCTGAACACTCTCTTTTCCTCTGGGCCAGTTAATGTGTTAGGAGGTGGAGGGCTGAGGTAGCAAAGCTGATCAGACTAGATTTGTATAGACATATTCCACCTGGAAAATGGCTATTTTTGATTATACCACTGGGGCTGGGGGATAAAGACCAAAAGCATTTTTTGGCAAGTTTTCCTCACAGCAAACACAAAAATGACCCAGCAGCTCACTGTATTGTATTGATTTAAAAATGTCATTGAAAAGAAATTTTTCTCAATTACTTTGCAACAAATTGTTTCACTGCAAGCAAGTTATGAGCTGCGTTTTCTTATGTGCCGATTTCAACACACAAACAGGGTTAGCTGCTTAAAAAAGCCACATGTAGGCGAGTATTTTTCTAAACAGAGGTCCCCCCCCCCCCACCGTTTTCAGAGGTAATCCTGTCCTGTTAAATGCTGCCATGTTTAGAAGTCTGTGATGTGCATTTTTTATAACTTATACGCAAAAACAGTTTTATTTTCAGATCTGTCCCAACCAAAGGCATAGGCATTCACCTATGCAGCACAGCATTAAATATCAAGACTGTCACATGTTTGACATTGTTGCCACTGAAAACATAAGTAGGCCAACTTTAGCCCACACAGTAAGGGAATCGTTAAAAAATCAGATTGAAGGGGTGCTGGTTTGGCAGAGGAGTGGTTATCAACCAGGCATGACCCATATACATACCTCAGCCGGCCCAGGTTCGAATGCAGCCTGTGGCCGGTTTGCAGAGTGTCTTCCCCTGCTCTCTCACCCCCCTTCACAAGCCTATCCACTGTCTTTCTCTACTATCAGTAAAGGCACAAAAATGTCCAAAAAATAATCTTAAAAAAGAAAAAAAAATCTGATTAATGAGCAGAATCTTTAATGGCATTGGTATTAATAAAATCTAATCAATTCCCATCCCTAGTCTCAACATCTTTTGGTACCACAGTGACCACAGATGGAGTTGGCCATGGGTCTCCAGTCAGCACAGTCACTTGCAAAACAAAAACACCACGTCTCGTTCTGGCCCAAAATGCAGTTAAAGTATGGACAGAAGGCCAAACTGCACAGGAAAAGCTGCATTTTCAAAAATACTTGCCCATGTGTGGACATAGCCGTAAAGAAAAAGACGGAGCTATCAGGAAACAGAGTGTAGCCAAAACTTTTCTTGGGTCCAACCGGGCTCCATCAGTGCCAGTGTGAAGCACATTAGACACCAGCTCCAGACACAAGACGGGCTTAGGAACACCAGGTGCAGACCTCACAGCAGGATGAAGGCGAGCAGAGCCAAATTCATGTCCTGATATTTTCAGCTTTAACCAGTCTGGGACTCAATAATCAGGTCTGTAATTGAGCAGGCATCTCCCCCTGCTGCTGCGTGCAAATAAAGACGGGATTAAGATCGGTAACTGTTCAGTCTCCATGACTGGACCAAGAAGTTCCAGGAATGGAGGGACAAAGTGAACCCTGTCTGTGCCATATGTCTGGAAATGTGGCTGATTTGATTACGTTACTCAGATGTAGCACTGCAATTATAATAATGGAGTGATGATGTCAGTGTTGGAGGGGCCTCAGTGCAACAAGTTTTACAGATGTTTACATCAATTCCTGATGGTCAACACCAACGGGATATGAGTGAAACAAAATCTTCACAAAAAAAACAGCTTGATTGCTGCTGTTCAATCAGCTCCAGTGTTTGGGGAGTGTATAACTTCCTATGAGCTACTGTAGTAACAGTCACACTTATTGGTTCAAACAAATAATCAGAAGGTTTAAGATGAGCTCGAGCTGTCAAGATACCTGAATTTTAACTTTGCTGTGAGTCTATTAAAAATTGACTGTATCGAAGCCTATATTGACAACATGACAACAAAATTGACCTCTAGATCATCCAAAACTGATCATTTATTTTTGTATTTTCCAACTGCATGTTGGGAGTGGGTTTTTTTTCAGGACACCATGATTTTACATGTCTGTAATGGGGAAACCTTTTTTTGTTCGGAGCCCAAGTGAGAAGTCTGCTCTGTAAATGGGCCTCCAACTTGCTTTACAAAAATACAGTTTATATACACAGTGCTTCATAAATTTATGAGACTCCCACCCATTGTAAGGTTTATGCCACAGCTACCCTAAATTAACAGGACTAATAATTACCAAAGTAATCTGTATTTCTTTGTAATGATTAATACACCAGTATGAAAAAGCTTTTTAACTGTAATAACAGTTTCAATGGTAAAACATAAATATTGTTGTTATTCATGAGTTTTTTTAAATTAAGTGTTTTACAAAAAGCAGAAAAAATGGTGAAGAACATGATTATTTCTTGATGAAAATGTCAAATTAGAGTAATTTACTTGCTTTGCTGAAGAGAAAATATTTTGGTGGTTCAATGTTCTGCTTGGTTACTTTATGACTTTTCAGAGAAGTTGAGTGAGCCGGCTCAAATTTAGGTAAAATGAAAAAAGTAAATTCAGTTTGAAATTCTTCATTGTCTAAAATGTATGTCCAACAGCAACATTAACAGTTTTTAAAAGAAGCTTTTTAAAGATTTCTGAAATATTTTTGTTTTCCTGTTTTTAGTGACAGGTGGTCCTTACAAATTTGTTTAAGAGGTAGTTTGGGTTTTTTTTGAAGGGGGCTTGCTTGTGGCCCATGATACTAGTAAATATGATAAAGGAACATAATTTTTTTTATTAATAAATACTCCAAATGACATTTTAATTTTTTTTTTATCATTTGTCGTTGAGAAAAAGTGTTTTCTAAGTTTCTTACTTAAGTCATTGTATGGGAGCTCACGTACATAATCTACAGGTGTATCTTGCAGCAACAAGGGGGCTTTGTGGTTTCTCTCCATGGCTCTGTCTGCCCACAACAGAAGATGTCGATGATGATGTTGTTGTGTGCTTCTTATTGGATGCTTAAGGGACTTTTCACATTGTTGTTGCTTTGACACATGCAGCAGGCAGTAAAAGCATTACTTGAGCAGCAGTCAAAATCCTGTGCCTTCCTGCTCATTTTTGTGGAGGTGTTGGTAAGCGCTGTGAAACAATCTCACTCTCTCTCTCTCTCCCTCCTTACTTGCAATGTTGCTCGCCCATCTCTGTGCCCTCTCAAACACAAGGGTATACCTGTATATTCTTTCATAGTTTTAGTATTTTTGATAGCATTGACTACAAAATGAGAGGCATTGTTCAACCCTCAGGTCTCACAGATCCCTCCAAGGGGTGCTGATGCTTATGTTTCTAAGGTTATCTACCCACCAGCAATGCATATTTCATAGTTTGGAAGAAATATACATTTTTATTTTTATTTTAGTTTTCAAAGCTTTTTTTTAATTTAATTTAGACATACTGTTTTGGGGTTATTGTGTGCCATGTAATCAGATTAATCACACTTACAACATTGAAGCCATTTTGACTGTGAGTTTTGATCGTAGCTGCTGCAGCAAAAAAACATGTGACGTCCTATATTGTGCTTTAAATTTGCAGGCTGGGCTTCCAAATTGTAATTTTACTTTTTTTCAGCTTCTAAGGACAGAAATGATGAAAATAATTGATGAAGTAGAAGTGGAAATTGTTATCAAAATGGAATAGTTTTATCGCCCCCTTTAGATGCTTCGACTATATGTGAAACCTTTGCTTAAAAGGACATGAGGGTTAAAGCCCCACTATGTAAGATTCAGGTTTGTCTGCTCTCGAGGGGCCTCTCTGGTCGTTGGGTGTAATTGCACTGTCGTAACACAGCTCCTCACAGCAACGTGCATTTGTTGACATACAGAGCCAGGAGAAGTGAGTCGACAGGACGTCCGAAGACATAGAAGAAATAGTGAAATAGTGAATGACCAAGCGTCACGGCACCATGAATATCTCCAGCAATCTGAGAAACTCGCCGGCAATTAACCGCTGGTAGCATTTAGTAACAAAACAACGTCCGCCAAGTTACACAAAGCATGCAATGCTACGGAGTAACCACCGACTGAAACCAAGTGTTGAACGGGGGAAAACCCGACGAAAACATAACTTACCTCTCCAGCAGTAACTTTGCAAGCTCGGCGTCCGTCTTGCAATTTTCCATCTCCCGATGCTGTACCGAGCAAAGTGGGTTCCAATGTTAATTCTAGTTTTGTTCCTTGAGTTGTCCGATAGTCTCTTTTTGGCCCTTGAATCCTGGAGAAAGAGTCCTCCTCACACGCTTTGCGGATGCCATGGCTGCTACTACTACATGCAAAACACCGGCTTCTTTAGCTGGAAGCCAAATCTCACGTAGTGCCGTAAAGCAGTTTGCACTTCTCGCAGCATCTTGCGATATGTGTCCCCGTCACGGGAGCAAAAGTTACATAGCCCCTAAACAGAGCAGGGAAGCGTTGTGGGGGGAAGGTGGGGGGGCCATTCTCTCAGTTACAGCACCGAGCTCCACTGAACAGACTTTGGAGAGAATATTTGAAGGCTCAAAAGATCTGCAGTGCTGCTTTAAAGCACATTACATCAAAAAGTATCAAAGATTTTGACTATCTTGGTAAGATATGAGATTCTTTATTGTTACAAAAGAAGGGTCTTGAACTCTACCCTAGAGTACAGGAAGTAAAAGAGTGGGAAGATAGATTTAAAAAGAAATGCTTGACAGTACAACTTGTAACAGCATTAATTCATTTAATGACTCTGCAAACACACAAACACCTTTTGAGAGCATCAACATATCAACATATTCACCACATTGCTTACTATCAAACAAATTTTGTATGTCATACTTTTTTCTAACCTTTGACCTCTCTGTACAGGTGGGGTCGGGGAGACCGCTCCTCCCATCCCAGACTCCAACATGGGGAGCCGCATGCTGCAGAGTATGGGCTGGAGTCCGGGTATGGGACTGGGTCCAGAGGGTAGAGGTATCACCGAACCAATCCGGGCCACACAGAGACCCAAAGGCACAGGTTTAGGTTTTAACTAAATGCCTGATGCGGGATCCTGGACCATAAACAGACTGTGACAAGAGGCCAAAAGAACTATGAGAAGAAGCGCTGCTCAGGGTGAAGAATGGTTAAAAAAAAGCTCCAGAATAATCCAGGCATGTGAGTCATAAGAAGGGAAGGAATGAGACTCTTCCTAACAACAGAGTCTGTGATGAAAGAGTAACTTTCCCATATTGGGGAAACGGGGATATCCACACTGACTGTTCGCACAAACAGAGAGAACGACACGTGAAAGTGGATGACTGAATCTAAGCAGGGGAAAAGACTTTAATTCTTCTACAAAGGCTCCACTTTGGAGAAAATGACTGACATTAATGCCTCATTTGTAGTGTGTGAAGCTGGCATGCTGCCTCTGCCCTGTTACCTCAGATAACACTGTTTTAAGAAGAAAACAGGGTTAATGTAACCAATGATGACGATGGAGTTAGTTTTTATTTGGTGGTCTTAGTTAGTGCATTGATGATGAATGGTTTTGCCTGATATTGCACAGGAATTTGGGGAGATAGTAGGTCATACCTCAAGATAGAATATAGGCTCATTTTTATGATATGAAGTTTGAATACACTGTATGTGTTGAAGTATCTGGAGGATTTTCTTTATTGAGGGTATGCACTGACGTCACAGTTCCACCTGCTGAGTGGCAGAGAGCAACTTCTAGAAATTTGTATCAGTGGTAAGAAACAGAAACACGTTAATTCACCTGAAAAGTGACGTTTTTTTTTGTCATATTTAGTATCCCTAACTATTTTTGATGTAGATGATAATGCAGATTCTAGTCTGATTTGTGTTAAATAAATGACTAAATAAGATAAGATAATAACAAGGAATTGAGCTCTGCCATGACTCTAACTCTGTATCTGTGAGATTTTACAAACATACCAAATGTGATGTTGTATCTTGTCTTTCTTTGAGCATACAATTTTAGCATCTATTGAACTGTCATTTCCTCCTGTTTATTTTTAATGTGACACTTAAAACAGTTGGATACCACTTTGATAAAAATAAATAACATTAATAACTGGCTAAGTGGAAGGCATATTGATTGAATTATTTCATCAGTTTCTGGTTAAATCTATGGACTTAACTATTTTTAAATTCACCTCTTGTCAATCCAGCCATTGTAATCAGACTTTGCTGGGTTTTATGAGGGTTACAAGCTTGAAAACGTGTCAGCAATCTGTTGTCCTCAGTGCCTTGTCATTTAAGATACTGGATGTTATAAGCTATGAAAGATTAGCTGAAATTTAATGTCTTGATTTTTCTTTAAAGTAAAATCTAGAGGACAGTGACATTAGCTGAACGCGTGCATGCTCAGTGATGTGATACCAGTTGCTGTAGCATCATGGCTTCGTCTTTGTTATATACTTGACGTTACACTTCCACATGTTTCTGTAACATCTGCTGAGGATCTGTACTGCCTACTGTGAACATTATCAAAGGATAATAACAAAAACGAAAACTTATCTGTTTAATAAAATTACTCGGCCGCTAACGTCATACTTACTGCTGTTGTCAGTCTGTGCCATTGGCTGGCATTTTCTCTCACTCGTGTGACTGTGACGTCATTTGCATACCGTCTATACTTTTTGTCGTCCCTCAACAGAAAAAATCATATCAATCAGAGTCATTATCCACCCAAAGAGTAAGAAAGAAAACCAAATTGTCCTTATGTCTGCATATTCAGCCATAAATGCTGTGAATCCTGCAAATGTTTACGAAAGGACGGTTTGATCATATGGAAGAAAATTCTTTCCCAGGCCTTCAGGACCATTGTAAACCAAACCATTTTGGTATTTTACCCCAACATAAAATCAGGCTATCATGCCCAAGAACAAGCAGTTTTTGATAAGACTGCTTTTAGGATTTACAAAAGGATTTCAGACAACTGGATAAATGCTTCATTATACACTTTTCTGGCCCGTAGTGTTTTTATTCCAGTCAGATCAGACCTTCTCGTCTGGTAGAAGGAATACATCATTAGGACTTTGGAGAGCTCGTTATGACATCAAAAATAAAAAATAAGAAGTTGAATTAAAGTAAAAGGAAATGTCACTGTTCATTGTTGAGATTGTAATACTGTTTATTGTGTTCGTTAAGACTTTTGGATAATGCCAGCAACCACAAATTGTTCTCACTTTAGGTTTTAAATAATTTTAAGTGAAGGTGGTGATAAAAAGATCTAGAAAAAAAAAGAAATGAATAAAATTGTGCAAAAAGTTGTACTGTAATAGTATTTCTTTCCCTTTCTGTCTTGTTTTTAACCATTGGTCTTTTGGTACGTTTCTAGAAATGTGACAAGCTGGCAAAAGTTGTCAATCATGCTAAATATACTTTTTAAAATATATTTATACAAAAGTTGGTGTCTGTGGCATTTCTGAAAACCTCCTAAACATGAGGAAAATCCCACTTCTCCTTCCATTGTTTGCTTCCTTTTTCAAAAATGTGTGCACAAACAGAATGTTGACAATTTTGACTCTATGTTAGTTGGGGTTATGCTGCCTCCCCCTTATGAGACATTTACTGAGTCAGGTGTTTGTTTGACCCACAGCTGTTTCCAGTGGAAGGATCATTTTTAGGCATGTCAGTGTAGCTAAATTTAACATTAGAGCTCAGAGCTGAAAAACTGGGACCACCTCCATTTCCTGAGAGGGGCGTGGTCAGACACTGCTAAAGAGGGGTCAAAACATTAAATGTTTTGACGTTTTACAGGTCACTTGAGGCTGTGGCAAGAGAATTCACACCCCAGTTAAATCAAGCAGGGATAAACCTTTAAAAAGCTCGCCTCAAATACCAAAGATTTTCTTAACAAAAGCTCATTTCTTAGGTGTGTCTGTGTGTGTGTCAATGATAATCTCTCTCTGCATGTGTCAGCCCTGAGATTGGCTGACAACCAGTCCATGCTATCCCGCCTCTTGCTTTTTATATTATTATATTTTAGTCCGCTGTCCTCGCGCAAACTGGAAGAAGTTTGTAACCTGCCATGCCAAGGACCATCCTTCATGAACATGTGTTTATAATCAGGTTGAATAAAAAGGCAAAATACTTAGGTTTATTTTATCACAATATACAGTGTGTAATTTTGCTTAACTCTTCTTCAGCTGATAATCACAACCAGGCAACACTGCCAGAGAAAAGACGTCTCATGTCTTTTAAATCATTTTTCCTCTGTCTCGCTCTTGTTTCCTGTGTCTCTTTCATGTGCCACTAGTGGAATGGACTAAGACAGAGGGTAAGACTTAATTCAAAGTGCCGTGAACTCAATTTAACTGACATGGGATCCAGCTAATGCTGCACAGTGACATCACACCAAGGTGAAACGAGCACACAGTGCGATGATAAAGAAATATATACATTCATTTGGATTACCACAACAATACATTCAGAACCAAGAATGCTAGAAAACCCCTCTAGTTTCATTTACTGACTACCCCTGAGCCATCTGTCTTCTCAGTCTGTCTGAGATGCTCTGATAGAGCTTCTCTTGCTTTTTGGTCCTCTTTCTGTCAACTCTGTGGTAGTTGGTCAGTTCACCGCTGCTTTGCACCATGGTGTCAACGACAGCATTCATTCTATGGTCTCTGCTCAGCATGGGGCCTGCCACTCTGAGCCAATGGGCTTAAACGACTGACGAAACAATGGTAGGATGTAATTCTGGTAGGTCTATTTGGAGGGGCTGGGAGAGCAAACCCTTTTATGCAGATGCTTGTGCTCTCAAGAGGGGGAGAGAAAAGCCCTGATGCTGCAAACTTTATGTCTTGTTTGTACAAATGGTCCAACATGCAGAGGATGTAAAAACACTAGGGGCATCTAAAACTCGAAAAACATGATACGGTCTCTGAAATAACAAAACGATGGTTTTCCTGTATGGGACACAGTATGCATACCCTTGAAAAATCCTCCCCCAGGCAGGAGTTTTCACAGTGTTGTGATGATCTTAAGCTCCGTTTGCATCAGCTTGAAAGGCAAAAATTCTCAAAATACTACTTTTTTTAACAATATCCACCTATGTGTGAACATTGCCTTAAAGTTACAGAAGTTCTTGTTTATTCTCAGATACGTACTGCTCCTTTATGAAGCAAGCTTTAATCCATAACTTCCTGTGAGAATGTGCCCTCTAAATGTTTCCAGCTCTATCAACACATGCATCACATTCACATGCTGACTCAACATCCCTGAAATATGATGCTCCTCTCCCGCCCCCCTCTCTCTCTTTCTTTCTTTCTCTCTCTCTCTCACCCCATCCTTGCAAGCCCCGCAATAGAAATCCCTCCTCTGTATCTATGGGAATACAGGAGTGCTGTGTCTCCTCCACCCTCCCCTTCCACTCCTAACCTCCTCCCTCTGCACATAAGGGAGCGCTGGCTGTGTCCTCCTCTCCCCCACCAACAGTCTGCAACCCCCCCACCCCAATCCTCCTCACCCATTTCTCACCCTCCCGTCAGCATCCCCTTCCCCTCTCTCTCTCTCTTATAGACACACTTTCTGTCTGACACACTGTCTCAGGACTCCCTGGGCAGGTATGTAGGTAAACTCAGCCCTGGAGAGTAGAGGAAGAAAAGTGTGTGTGTGTTTATGTATTTGTGTGTGTTGGGGAGTGTGTGTGAGCGCTGCTGCATCGCTGAGCCTCAGAGACCGGAGGCGAGGAGAGCCGGAGCGTTTGTCCTTGAGACTGACTGACTGACTGCAGCTGTGGAGAGCGAGAGAAACCGGACATCCATCCATCCATCCATCCTGCCAGCCTGCCCGCCAGTGGATGAACCTGAGTGTGAGTACTGAACCTTTAAGACAGAAAAGAGAGAAAATGCTCTTTTTTGATTGCAGTATTTTTGTTTGTTGTTTGCTTAGAAACAGTCCAGTATGGGCTTTGAATGGGAACAGATGTGTGTGTGTGTCACACCAGGTGAAGGTCTACTCTGCTCCCAGGTGAACTTATCTCCCAGGCGTTTTATTGGCTCCCATCAATTCCCACTTCTAAGCCTCTGTAGGACTTTGTAAGCAGTTTAGCAATTGTTCAAATATTCTCCATGTCTGCAGCATTCTCCGCTGGCCTCATATGTGTGTGTTTGTTTTACTGTGTATCCGTAAACGCAACATTTCTCCTTCTCTGTCTTGCTTTCCTTCTCTTATGGCTTCTGTTGACAGATCAATACTTATGCATCTATAATTGGAAGTCATCGTTCATGGCGACCTTCCAAAGCGAGTCATTATCATGTGTAATCTTGCAGAAAATTACATTCTCACTGGTGTACCTTGGCGTGGTAGGGAATCTGTGGGAATTGCTGGGCGGGGAGTGATGACCAGAAGGTGGAGAATCTACATGACCGCAAAAAAAGATTGGTGGAGAAGTTTGGTGTAAGGTCACAGGAGGTAGGGAACCAGGGGAATAAAGCAAAAGGCCTGGTGACGCTTTGTCACAGCAGGTGTGTTTACAGGGGTTGGCCAAGGGGGTCACAGCCAAAACCCCCTAAATTATGCTTGGGCCCTTATTAAAAACAAAAATGGCTGTCTGCCCTGTCAGAGGCAGGTCTTAAAGGTCCTATATTTGGACAACACACTTTAATTTTTTTAAAAGGCAAAAATAAATGCCTATGGTCTGCCTACAAAGCTCCTACCTTTCTCCCTATTAATTTCACCACCTTCAAAATGTGTGTTCAAACAATCTGTTCAAAATATCAGATAACATAGTAGGCGGGCACTGCTGTGATGGTGTAAAATGCAAAACAAAAGCCACTAAGTACAACAAACTATCTTCAAGACCAGTTGAAGATGATGCAAAAATATTATTTGTATTGGTAAGTACTTCCAGTGATTGTTCTTCAGTTAATAAAGAAATGTGGTCCAGATCTGATAAAACTGGTACTGAACTGTTAGCATCTAAGCTGATTTCTGCATGAGAAGTCACTTCCTGTTGTCCTCTTCCCTGCTCTAAAGGCTGCTGATTGGGCCGTGCCACTTTGGGCTGCCCACAATCTTTGTAGACTGGAACTTGGCAAGATGGATCTGGCTATTTACAGGCACTGAATCAGGCAGCTCCAGCTGCTGCGCAAGGTTAACAGGCAACACAAGTCAAAGGAGCATGTGTAGAAATGTCTGGCAGCCACAGTGTACATTAGAGCACTGGAAAGAAAAGGCCACACCCACTTTTCCAGTAAGAAACTTCAAAAATGTGTTCTTGGGACATCTGGGATCAGTGTAAACTTACTGAAATGTGGTAAAATCTGGGGCCTTTAAGTTCAAACCTATCAACTGAGCATGCAGTAGAAGGCTACAAGCATCATTATAATTCCACTGTTTAGCCAAGGCAACACTCCTTGGTGTCTGTTTTCCCCCACTTGGAAGCTGGGCTTATGGTTAGAGGGGTTGGAGGGGAAAAGAAGCCCTGTCCTGTCAGTGAAAAAGCAGAACTAAGAACAACCAACCCAGAGAGTTTGACTTCCCTCAATATTTCAGAAAGTCACTACACAGCGAAGTTTTTAGTTGGGATATATTGATATCCAGTGTTAATAATGTTGCATGTTATACCCTTAACACATAAATAATTTCAAGATGTAATGGCCCTGATACTGTCAGAGACTTACATTTACCCACGTTGCAAAGCAGTAGATTATCTGTCTTGTATGAGTTCTGAGGGTCTTACATTTTAGTCTATACCAGGTTTTAACTGGTTTTAGATGTCTCCAAGAACACATTATTGAAGTTTGTTGCCTAAAAACTACTAAGGCATTAAACTTTGGCATACCAATGAACAACCCTGTTTCATCCAATATTAAAAATCTGTGCATGCTGATAAAGAGATGACTTCCTAGAGTGAGACCACAGCATTATCTTAGCTGCAGGAGTTCTCTCTTTGCCTCAGATTTCCCATATTAATGTTTAGCATACAAAAGCATACCACCTAATATTTTGGTCAGTGACCACGATACCAAATGATGGATGCCGTGTGACCTTTCATTGCTCCACTTGTTCTGGAACTCTCTTGAAAAACAATGCGTCTCCTAATCATAAAGATGCTAACTTTCTCCACCGATTGCCTCAGCTCAGCTCACTGCACCTCAACAACATGGGCAGGAAGAGAGCTATCAACACTAGAAACTGCTTTTGCACAGCTTACAGCTTCATACCTCCTGTGAGAAGTACATAAGGCTTTACAGCACTAGTTCACACACCAGCCTTTAGCTAAAAAGAAGCCAGTTACCCTGTCTCAGTACTATGTGTTACAATGGCTGAAAGTAAGAAATGGAGTAAGGTGACATTAAAAAACAGGGGAGAAGCCAGTCTTCCTGTAAAAAGTTATTGAACCATAAGATGATGTCGGAAGTTTGAAAAGTAAGATATTGTTGCTTCAAGTCCCTTAGCCTACAAAACAAACTGTCTTTGCTCTCCCACAGCTCCATTCTCCCACTGCTCTGTTTAATCAAGGTCTTTAATATATTTATTTTTCCTTTAATATGGGTTTGCTTGTTCTAATTGACTTTATTGATGTCTGCCTTGCATGGTATTTTGTTGTTTCTGCCCATGTACAGCACTTTGTGCTGCATTCTTTATTGTATGAAAAGTGCTATACACTTTTTGTCAAAGGTCCGGTTTTTGTCAAACATGGTAAATAACTGTTTTTGACATCATGTTCACGTAGAGTTATAAAAACACAAGTCCCCTGTTGGACCATTCCAGCCAAATAACTCTGGACACACCCCTGTTAACCCAAACTGATGAAACACCAGCAGTGCTCCCTGGTGCACTCCCCCCCAAACACAAAGTTCCTCTAGGTGCATGTGTATGATCAGAGGAACAACGGGAGGGAGACGACAACAGAAGGAGAGCGTGGCAACACAGTGTGAAGGATTAGGGAAAAGGAGAGAAGAAGGCGAAGGTTTCAGAGAAGGAAGCCATAGTATGTGTTCGCACTCTGTGGTGATAGACCAAGGCTTACTCACCTGTGGAGCTTCTGACAGAAGGTGTTAAGGCTGGGTTAAAGAGCTGGATCCAGATTGATGTGTGGATAAAACAAAGAGCCAGAAGGTGAAAACATAAAGCCGTGGTGGAGTTTTTTGAACTGAGATGACATGCTGGCTGGTTTAGTCTCTATGTACATCTGCGTTGAATTGTTTATTGCAGGCCTGCTGACAAGGAGCCAGAGGGCTAAATTTGCCACCTGTGGTGATAAAAGTGACATGATGAGAGAGTGCACGCTGTTTTTTCTTGAATGTGTGTGTTGATGTGTATTATAACAGTGCCTGACACCAGCAGTATATGTGTGGTGCTGACTCTCTGGATTTTGTGTGCTGGCCCACACCAGCCACTCTGGAAACCAAGTATGTGTGTGGTGTTGTGCTAAATCCCCATATTGTCTTATATTCTGTACATTTCCCCTTGAGAAATCAATTTATTTATATTATTGATGTTGGATGCTAAGAGTTTTTTTATATAATAGTGTTTTATATGTCAAAGATTAGGTTACTCAGGTAGACGTAGCAGGTTAGGCTTATGCAAATGAAAATATACTGTTGCGTAACAGTATATCCACAGACTCAACAACTTGCCAAATACCATGAGTTTACATTTATGCAGCCTGCTATATACAGGTTTTGTTGTCTACTCTCACATTTTGTGGGCTGGGAGGAAGACCAAATACTCAAAAATGTGTTCAAAAGCCTTAAAAAAGTGGGTTTTTTTTTTGCATAATACGTCTCCTTTAAGGGATGTTCATCAAACACTGCACAAATGGATGCAAGGATAAAGTTATCATATTTTGAAGCTCACAAGACAAAGGTCAATGCCATGGGGCCTCATGGACATCTTTTACTTGTGGAAGGACATATCTCATGACACTTTAAGGGATTTGCATTAAACCTGCCCATATGCTGACTCTTATTGAGGACTTAACTTATCAAATTTCTAGGGTCAAAGATTATTGTCATAGACTTATATGATCACTCTTTGTTTTTTGTGGTCAAGTGAAGCTTCATATCACAATAATGTTTCAAAGTAGTTTCTTCCAACTTTGCTAACATATCCACCACGACTTAAGAACAGACTGATTATATTTTAAAGGTCATAGGTCAAAAGTCAATGCCATGGAGTCTCCTAGTCAACCTTTGCTTGTGAATGTGATATCTTAGGAAATTTTTCAAGGATTGTTTTCAAACTTTGCACATTTATCTACTTTGACTGAATCATTTGCTTATCAGATTTTAGAGGTCAGAGGTGAGGGCCATCATGTTCATCCTCTGCTTGTGTGTGCAATAGCTCAAAGGTGCATTGAAGGAATTTTGCACAATTGCCCACTTTGACTGGAGGATGAACTGGTAAGGTCTTGGTGTTACAAGGTGAAACATTGGATGTATGATCCTCTCTTGCTTGTGAACTTGATACCTCAAGAATTGTTTAAGTTATTTAAATTTGCAGAAATTTCATCTCTGGCTGCATATGAATGATTTCAAATGTGGAGTACAAGGGCATAGGTTATAGGTCAGGTCTGTTGGTCGCATATTCATCTCTCTCCTGTCAAGGTCTTGTGAATCACACCACCACAAAAACTGGCCCTATCCTTCTTCTTGACCCAGCACTTTACTGTCACAATTTGAAATTTATATATCTCAAGGATGCATCAAACTGCCAGGCAGTAGTTGTAGTAATGGATGTTTTAGAAGTGGGCTTTTTGTTTTTCTAATGGCCTTAAATGGTTATAAATTTGTTCAGTGTGTATTTTATACAAGTTAGAAAAAAATATGTTGGGAATCCCAAATTTGTTGAGAGATAAATCTAAGACAAAAGCCAGTTGAAGACAGAGACAAAATGGTTGCCAAATGAAATTGAAAAATGGCCCCTTTAGGACAAGAATGTCTAGAACCAAGAGTAAAGTCCCTAAAGATGAAATACCCCTCTTAATGAATGACCTACATGATCAAGTCTTCCAACACCAACAACCACATGCATGCAGAAGTTCAGAACTAGCATTTGAAAAATATAACTAAAGTTCAATAAAGAAGTCAAGCAACTTCCGCAGGTAGCACCACTCAGGATCACGCAGCCTCTGAGAGTCTGCGCACTGAGAGACTGAGGCAGGTGACCTGAGGCAACTCAGCTCCTGAGACCGGAAGATGACCTGTTAATCCAATACCGCTTGTTGAGAGTATGAGGTGGGCTGTGCTGTGGTAATCCACATTATGTTGTTAGGAAGGACTTGGTTACATAATCGGCCCTAAGATCCCTCCAGATGGGCACCTGCCAGAAGACTACATGACAGGATTTTTGGGTAGTAACAACATATTAAGCCTGAATTGAAGCAGGATCTATAACTTATAACTTTAAGACACATCTCTGCTCTGTTAGCTGTACATTAATTCCTTATTAGTAAAGTGTGCTTTAATCAATGTTGTGGCAAGATCTAGTTGGTACCTTAAAAGAATATGTCCACCAGAGGGCAGTCAATCCAAGTTTTTATGGCATCAAAACCATTTTAAGAGCCATTATTTGTAACATTTGCATTATGTCTCAAACATTCATAAATGATTCTAAATCAACACAAATGAAATCCTGCCTCCTGTGCAGATATATTTCCCTGCATTGACTCACTTCTTCCCCAGTGGGACTGCAGATAAGTGAAAGCCATTTGAAGACCAATGACCCCCAGAGGATTTCAGCAGCAGCCGGTCCCAGCAGCTCTAAGTGACATTTCTATGGTTGCGTTACTTTAAGCTTCTCCCAGAGGCTTTCTAAGGTTTCTGGCACGATCCTGTGTGTGTGTATGTGACCTCTGATCCCTGTACAGTCCGCTGGAGATCAATACATTGAAACTGATCTTATTCCAAGAGCTCATCTGTCAGTCACTCCATCCTTTGTCTGCATCACTTCCCTCCAATTCGTCTATTTAGAGACATGAATCTGTTAAGAATGTAAACAGACCAAAGCTATTTACAACCTTTTTTTAATACCATTATGCCTCTGTGCCTAAAACAGCTCAGGCTGGAGGCACTATGATTTCAGGTTGTCCACTTTTGCAGCTGTCCCTTCATCTGTCGGCACATCTATTAGACTGCACAATTTGTCAAGCACGCTTTGAAGAATTTCCTAAACTGTCTAATCTGACTCAAGAGATAGTCATTAGGTTTTGGAGGTTATAGGTAAAAAGGCAAGGTTATGGAGCCTCATGGTTGTTCCTTGCTCAGACACATTATCTAAAAAATGTAAATAAATGTTATTCAAACTTTGCACATATGTCCACCCCACACTTTATCCCTTGTTTGTAAAAGCAATTTTGTGATCACAATATCTCAAGGTCATGAATCCCCATGTTCATCTCTGCTAAGAATGCCTAATGTTACTAATGTTTCAAAGAGCCCATGTGCCTTAAATTTTTTTAAAGCGCCTCCTCTGCATGATAGAACACATATGTCCATATCTACCTTTACAACCACATAGACTTGAGGACCCTCTTGAAGACAATGCTAAATCTCAAGGGGCTAACCTCAAAAAGATCTTTATCTAGCAGAGACACATATGATGAGGACAGTTTTATAAGCTGGGTGTTCATTGGTGTTTCGCAATCATAAATTCTTTTTTTTAGTCCCTTTGTCTCTGCCTGGATAGATACATCTCTGAATATATGTTTGTGTGTGGGAGTGTGGCATGTGTACGCATATTTATATACAAAACCCAAAACCAGTGAAGTTGGCACATTGTTTAAATCGTAAATAAAAACAGAATACAATGATTTGCAAATCCCTTTCAACCTATATTCAATTGAATACACAGCAAAGACAAGATATTTAACGTTCGAACTGGTAGACTGTGTTATTTTTTGCAAATATTAGCTCATTTTGAATTTGATGCCTGCAACATGTTTCAAAAAAGCTGGCACAAGTGGCAAAAAAGACTGAGAAAGTTGAGGAATGCTCATCAAACACTTATTTGGAACATTCCACAGGTGAACAGGCTAATTGAGAACAGGTGGGTGCCATGATTGGGTATAAAAGCAGCTTCCCTGAAATGGTCAGTCATTCACAAACAAGGATGGGGCGAGGGTCACCACTTTGTGAACAAAAGCGTGAGCAATTTGTCGAACAGTTTAAGAACATTTCTCAACGAGCTATTGCAAGGAATTTAGGGATTTCATCATCTATGGTCCGTAATATCATCAAAAGGTTCAGAGAATCTGGAGAAATTACTGCACGTAAGCAGCAAGGCCGAAAACCAACATTGAATGCCCGTGACCTTCGATCCCTCAGGCGGTACTGCATCAGAAACCGGCATCACTGTGTAAAGGATATCACCACATGGGCTCAGGAACACTTCAGAAAACCACTGTCAGTAACTACAGTTCGTCGCTACATCTGTAAGTGCAAGTTAAAACTCTACTATGCAAAGCGAAAGCCATTTATCAACAACACCCAGAAACGCCGCTGGCTTCGCTGGGCCCCGAGCTCATCTAAGATGGACTGATGCAAAGTGGAAAAGTGTTCTGTGGTCTGACGAGTCCACATTTCAAATTGTTTTTGGAAAGTGTGGTCGTCGTGTCCTCCGGACCAAAGAGGAAAAGAACCAGCCGGACTGTTATAGGCGCAAAGTTCAAAAGCCAGCATCTGTGATGGTATGGGGGTGTATTAGTGCCCGAGGCATGGGTAACTTACACATCTGTAAAGGCACCATTAATGCTGAAAGGTACGTACAGGTTTTGGAGCAACATATGTTGCCATCCAAGCAACGTCTTTTTCAGCAAGTGCCCCTGCTTATTTCAGCAAGACAATGCCAAGCCACATTCTGATGTGTTACAACAGCGTGGCTTCGTAGTAAAAGAGTGCGGGTACTAGACTGGCCTGCCTGTAGTCCAGACCTGTCCCCCATTGAAAATGTGTGGCGCATTATGAAGCGTAAAGTACAGCAACGGAGACCCCGGACTGTTGAACAACTTAAGCTGTACATCAAGCAAGAATGGGAAAGAACTCCACCCGAAAAGCTTCAAAAATTGGTCTCCTCAGTTCCCAAACGTTTACTGAGTGTTGTTAAAAGGAAAGGCGATGTAACACAGTGGTAAAAATGCCCCTGTGCCAACTTTTTTGCAATGTGTTGCTGCCATTAAATTCTAAGTTGATGATTATTTGCAAAAGAAAATAAAGTTTCTCAGTTCAAACATTAAATATCTTGTCTTTGCAGTGTATTCAATTGAATATAAGTTGAAAAGGATTTGCAAATCATTGTATTCTGTCTTTATTTACGATTTACACAACGTGCCAACTTCACTGGTTTTGGGTTTTGTATGTATATACAGTATGTGTATCTATAAAATGAAGAGTATGGCTTCAGCCTGCTCTATTGTAGAGTGAGATAACCCTTGTTATGAATTGGTGCTATACAAATAAAAAAATTATTTACTGATCTGTGGTAAAGACAAAAAGGCCATGACATCAGAACTTCTCCTCCTCTTTATGGCAGCCTATAACATCTCGTTCCCCCGACTCCCAGAATAGACCTACCAGTATGACACCCTACCATTGTTTTGGTGGCAGTTTAAGCCCATTGGCTAGCAGTAGCAAGCCAAGGGCAGAGTAATGATGTTAGAATGAATGCAGAGTCATTGACAACATGGTGCCAAGCAGCATTGAACTGACCAGTTACCACAGAGTTGACCTGTAAACCCATCAGAGTGAAGTGGGTCCCACATGAGAGAGGGAGGTTTAAGGAGCAGGAGCTCTAACAGAGCGTCTCAGAGAGAGACAGAGACTCTCTGTCAATGAAAACTAGATGGTTTCTTGACCATTAGTGATTGATAGTGAGAATGATCAGAATAAATATATGAACCAGATTTAAGGAAAATGTGACATCTTTAAAAGTTTGCAGTGACTCTAGGATAAATTTATGAAACTTTTGAGGTCATAGGTGAAAGGTCAAGGAGCCCTATGTTCTTTCTGCGCTTGTGTATGCAATCCTGGATGTGATACCTTCAGAATGTTTTAAGGAATTTCTGTCATATTTTGCTGACAAATGCACTCTGACTTAAAGATGAATTGAATAGATTTTGGTGGTCATAGACGTACGTTCAAGGACATGGACCCTCAAGTTTATAATATGCTTATAAACACAAAATTTTCTGGGATTTTCTTTCAACTTTTTACAAAACTAGTGTCTGACTTGGGGATAAACTGATTCTATCTGGATGTCATAGGTCAGGAGAGCTTGGGTATATTCTTTTGTGAATGTGATATGTTATGAACTCTTTGAGAGATTTTCTTCAAACTCAATAAAAATGTCCTCTCTTAATTAATACTGACCTGGTTAAAAAGGACAGTTCTTGGTAAAAAAAGACCATCATCTTAAAAGTGCCATGGAGTCATCCTTTAACATTCATCCTTTGATAATGAATGAACTATGTCAAGGATGCTTAGAGGTATTTTCTCCAAACTTGCATGGATGTTTTTTGTTTTAACTCAGGGATAAAGAGTTAATGTCTTAGATGAGTCAAAAGTGAAGGTCGGGGGGCCTCATGTTCACTTTTACTTGTTATTATGGCTAGCATTTCTCAAGAATGCTTTAAGGGATTTATGTCCAATTTTGCATGAATGCTGATTCTGACTCAAGGATGACCTGGTTAGATTTTGGGTCTTTGGGCCTTATGCTTTCTCCTTATTTATACATTTTCTACAAATCACAACACCATGAAGTTACCCAAGCCCCTGCTCTTAACCCATCAATGTACTTCTGCTATCTGACTGGTTAGATCGTGCTTCTCCTCTCCCCTTTAACTCCCCCCTCACCCCCTAATTTAAACAATCTAAGTTTGAGCATGATGATGCAGAGAGACAGTAGTGTTTGCCCACAGTGTCAATAGTCTCCCCCTTCTGTCTCAGTAATTGATGGATGACTGTGAGTCAGGCATAAACTAAGCAGATTACGCTCTTAACATCTGATAGCTGATGCTGATTTGTGTGTGTGTGTTGGGACTGGAGCTGCACAGTGACCGTCCAGTGCTGAAAGTCGAACCGACAGTCGTCCCTGGAGGCTGAGATTTGGTGGCTGAGAGTTGAGAGAAGAGGAGAAAAGGGGGAATGCACAACACACAGACACCCACACACTCATGTGAGGGTGTCTGTTTTACACTCACTTTTTCTTTTCTTCAGAGAAAATGTGATGCATCTGGTGTGTGTGGGGTCAATAGCTGGCAGCTGGGTGCTCTGTTGCAGGCTGTGTCCCTCCAGAGCAGCTATTGAACTCCTGTCTTCAGTTCAGGCCGGCCCTGTAAAAATATTTTTTGATGTTTAAATGCAGCCGAGTGTATTCAGTTTCAGCCGATGCATTTTACTTGGTTTCATTTCCTGTTGTGTCTGAATGTCCTTTGTGCTTTTGATTGAATCAGTTTATTTTTACCTGGCATGGTAATTGTGAGCATAAATTCGATGATTATGATGTTATTAATGCTTATGTTATTAATTTAAATGTTTACTTTTCATACAGATGTTTTATTGTTTATATTCAAACAACTCTTAATTTCCTAC
This sequence comes from Cetoscarus ocellatus, assembly GCA_037902135.1. Taxonomy (NCBI): domain Eukaryota; kingdom Metazoa; phylum Chordata; class Actinopteri; order Labriformes; family Labridae; genus Cetoscarus; species Cetoscarus ocellatus. Next base: position 24,638 of record JBAMNC010000527.1, on the reverse strand, counting down.
ATTTTTAGATAACAAAAATCAAAAGTGGGAGAAACTGTTAAGTATCATTTGGAAGCAGAGTAGCCAAATCACAATGCATGGTCGTACATTTAATGTTTAAATGGAAATGAAGACATGTTTCATTATTACTGAGAGCTAAATTTTGAATCATTCATTTTTGTTCTCTGAAGCTTTGAAAACTATATCTCTGCTGAAAATAAGATTAAAAATGTGTCTTTTAAAAATTCCAGCAGGCTGAGATGAATAACTCTGCACCCAAACTCAGCCATGATAAGCAAGCAAAAAGCTGATCACACTAACAATATTTGTAATTTTACATGCTTGTATTATTCACCACAAAAAGGATTAGGGGTTGAAAACCAATTCCTGTTTAGAATCAATAACAAGTAGCTTAAAGAACTGATACCATTTCTTTTTGCTTAACAGTTTCCTGATCAATTCCTTCCACTTTGTTCGACATGCCTTGCAAATCAAGGATGTCAACTCTCATCAGAGGCAGTCAGGAGGAACAATAGTAAAAATGTAGATGTAATAGTATAGATGTAGTCATGACTGACAGGAGACAGAAGTGGCCAAAAGTGTGGTTTAATTTTTTAATAAATGACGCTGACTGCACAACATCCAGGGTCTGTGTGATTATAAACAAGGGAGGAAAACAATTACTTATATAAAAATATGTCCGTGCAGCTTGTCCTTAATATGAGTACCATGTGTTTGAGGTCGTTGACCTGAGTCACAAAACTTGATAAGGGAATCAGTAAAGAGTTAGATAGATAGGCAGAATGAATATTGGCATTGATATCAATAAAATCATGTCAACTGACCCTTTGTTGGCTCTCTGACTGGTTCACTGACCATCCAATCAGAAGTAGAGAGCCCTCCCCAAAGCAGCAGTTGCTGGGTTACCCAGTCAGATAACTTTCTGTGTAGACAGATTATATTTTAATGCCTTTGGTGAAATGCAATCTTACTTGTGTTACTTTAACATTGAAAATCACAAAAACATAACTACATTAAATGTTGACAATATTGGTGTGTTCAAGGAATATTCCACAGAAATAACAAAAGCATTTTGTTGAAATAAACAGCCAATGTTAGATGACATGACTGAGGTCAGGTCAGTTATATTTTTCATTATTTTGACTGATTTATAAAGATTTTAAATTTTGTTTATACATTCTACTGTAGGTTTCTCTTTATTTTTTCCACAAAGGCCAAATTTAAAAAAAAAGAATCAAATGTATAAAACAGGAATAAAAGTTAGTAGAAACCTGAGGTATTTTCTAGAGTTTCAAATGGGAGAGAGGCCAGAAACAACAGATTTTGTCTTACTTATTAACATCTATTAAGGAGGGCGGAGCTTGAAAGAGGATTACTTCCTGGAAAGGGTGGGGTTGACAAAGGGTCAATTCCCATCCCTGATCACAGAGCTATAATCTCAGTGTTTGGCAAAGCAAAATCATGAGGATGCTCACAACAAATAAATAAATGGCAAGTTCATTATGCCCGTTGTAATGCTAATATCACAATTTTTAGCAAGCAAAATGCTGACCATTTTTAATAGCCAAGTAAAAAAATTATGCCAATAAATTCAACAATGTAATGCTAACAATACAGTGTCCAACAAAATACTGAATGTTCATCTGTCAAGTTAGAAATTCTAGCATGAAAATCAAGCCTACTTACTACTAAAGCTGTCAGTGACATTGTGTAATGCTTACTTTTGTTCATGCAGATGTTTCTTGCTTACATTCAAACAAGCACAAACTCAGGCTAAAAATCTTAGTGGGTTTGATAAAGAAGAAGTCGAATCCAAAATACACCTTTTGAATGGCTTTCATACAAAAATATGTGTCCATGGTCCGTCTGCAACCCCCTGTCTTCTCTCTCTCTGCTGCTTGTTCCATCTCTCTGAAAATGTGTGCTCAAACAGGCTGTTTGAAAAACTTCCCCAAATGATGTCATCAGGGGGAAAACATGCTAAGGTTGTTCTTTTTGTCAGTAAACATTATGGCCCACAGCTGGAAAATGACTTCCACATCCTGAGAGGGGCTCATGAGAGCTAAGTCTGGAGACAAAATTGCTGTAAATTATAAGGATGCGTAGGCATGATGGCCGCCACGTGTCCCCTGCGTCAATTCAACGCGTCGCTTGTGCACATATAATGTGACACAGATGAGAGCAGCAGTCTGCACATTAACAGTAGGATCAGTTTGATCAGAGTATGATCATCAACATCTCTTTAAGGTGTGAGACTGTACAGACACAAATCTGTCAGTCCATCTGGCTGATGATGGATATATTCTCTTTTAGAAGTTGGGGAACGAGAAAATAAGTTCGGTGTACCTAGTCAATTGGTGACTGTGTACATTGGCGATTTAAAGTTGACGCCATAGTTGACTTTGTCCGTAGATATGTTTGTGTTAGATTGGTTTCCTTGGCTGTATTTTATATAAGGATTCTTTGATACACTAATTTGTAAAAGTGAAGCACTGAAGGGTACAGTATCTGCTTTTTCCCATGTGTTGACTATGAAGCCTTTAGCACAGTTGACAGCAAGCCATCGGTTAATACGATAACTCATTACACCAAGACAGTTCCGACATTACAGAGGAAAATATCATAGAGTGCAGACGATTCTGACTGTGAGGTCTGACCACTGATCATCAGTTATCAGCAAGTATTTGATGATGACATTGATTATTGATGTTTATTTTGTTGTTTGACTCTCAGCATTACCGCCATGTTTGCAGATCAGTTCTAACACAACATACAACCTGAGATTTTTTGCACCCACTAGTGATATTCTCCAGTAACATGCGCCACATACAGGCAAGTATATAAACAAACAAACAAGCAAATGCCATGACAAACTGCAAGCATATCTTCAGCTTTACACTAAAACTGCCTGTTCTGAGTAGGACTGAAATAAAAGGGTATAAAAGCATTTGAGAGGATTTTTGGCCAAGAAACTTCAAAAATATTTGATGAGGACACCTTGGACCAGTTTAAACTTGATGAAAATGAGTAACATATGTGACAAGGATCCATTTGTGTACCATGAGTGTACCATTCCCCCCCCCGTAAATATCAGAAAAACTGTACCCTTCATCAGTGTCCTCTGGGCCAGTGTACTCAAAATCAGACGCTTGTGTAAAATTAGCTTTATAAGTGCTTCTTAGGTAAATATCAGTGACTGACTGAATTTGTAAATCTCGACTTTTATTCTGTATTAAGATGTAAAGCACACCTCAGCTTCCCCTGAGCCAGTAAAAAATCTATTGACAGCAGCTGCCAAAGGAAAAGCCTTGGAGCAATAGGAGCCCCTCAGTGGGTCTGACATCAACATTAAGTTCCTTAATGGCCTATAAAAGATAATTTCTCAGTTTAGATAATGCTTCATGTGATACCTCAGGAGATTTGATGTGATAGTAGCACTCAATGTCTAGCTTTTTGTATTGATAAGATAAAATGATCAAAAATCACACTCTCTATATGGGTTGTGATTTATTCTTTTGTTTTGATATGAGCTTGTGTTTATACATGAAGTGTGTATGTGTGTGTGTGTGTGCCTCTCTGTTGCCAAGCGGTTTCATGTGGTGCTTAATGTGATAAGGTCCACTCCGTGCAGTCTGCTGTCTGGCTTTTATCTGAGCAGCAGATTAGCACAGGTGATTTCATTCCTGTGCAGATCGAGCCCGTAAGGGGTCATTTAAGAGCACTAGATGAGTAAGGATAAAACAGACTTTAAACGACAAGAAAGGAGCAGAAAATCTGAGACTGACATGTGCCAAACTTCCTTTGACATCTATACATTTTTCATGCTGCACTATTCTAATCAGTTTAAAAGGTTTAAAACTACATTTTCTTTTCATCCATCTCTGTGTGCCAAAAGACACATGGTCCATTTTTGCAGTTTATCAATGTTAAGAGCAGGTTTAAAAAAAAGGCAAAGAGAGTTACTTTTAAAATCCCTTTCTGTTGTTTTTACAAAAATGTAGACTTTCCTGATTTGCTGGTTTTAAATGATTAACAATTTTTTTCCTGATTCAACACTCAGCCAAAGTCACTTAAAGGCTGTTAAATCTTCATATTTGAAGCTGAAAAACAAGGGCTTTGTATTGTCAGGTCACGTGTGAGTCAGCCTTTTAACCAGATTTGTTTATAAAGACATCAGGTTGACTCATCAGCAGGGCACCTTACCTACTGTCACCCCTCTCTTACTGAAGAAATTAAGCATCTATCAGTGGACTGATCAGCTGATTATTGCCACAGTTCTGCAGTATCAGTGGGATTTCATCAATCCTTCATTTATTGTGATTTTTAATGCAACTTATCCTAGCAGTTAATGCATCAAGCCATAACAAGTCAAGAAGTATAAGATGGTAAAGTGTGAGTTTGTCGGCTTTTAATTAAAGTACAGACACTGTTAACCTGATGGGTGCTCCATCTGTATGTCTAACCATATCGTGTAGCACCTGTTCACCTTTTATGATTGCCAAACCCGCTTACTGTGCCTCTGATTGTGCCTGCACGTGTGATTTCAACGAATGGCGAAAAGCATCACATTAGGCACATAGCCACAGCTGATTAGATCAGATAAAAGTACTGGACTTGCAGCAGGAAGTCAGTTAAGGATACACCACTCAAACAGACGTACTGCAGGTAGAGAGGCTGTTTGTGTACAACAGACGTTTATGTGCACGATTGGCAGATTTCATTTATGCTTCAGACTGAAGAGGGTTGGGTCACTGATGAATATTAGTATAAAAATATTTAGAGTAAGCATGCCAGTATTTGTTAAAATGCTCATTTCCATATGCAAACATGACCAGACTTTTGATTGTTTTTCAATAGACTATTTTGAATCTGTCAGTAGTAATAAATCTTTCTCTTAGTAAATGGTTACTTTTAAGTGAATAATGAATCAATTTGTTTTTGAAATGTGGAAAAATAAGACATGCAAAAACAGACTCCCCAAAGTTATTAATTAGAAAATTAAATGATGTTCAATTCAGATCGATATAGAAGAGGAGAGAACGTATTTATGAAAGTATACAAACATTTAATTTTCCATCCATATACATTTCTGAGATAAATGATCAAATAAATGAATTACTTTGAGAGTAAATAGATAGATAAATATACGGAATGAAAGAAACCAACCAGACAAACAAAATGACTCTGATACATTATTTTTTGTCTTTAACTCACTGTACCATTAGTTTAAAGAGTTTTTAACATTCATTGACACATTTCTATATGTTTGTTTTAAGGGGGGGGAAGTTAGGAAGATTCTAAGGGCCATGACTGATGGTGCCCCAGAAATAATATTATATCAGCAACATTTTGCCATGGGTGTTTCAAGATTTATTTACTTAAGTGATAACAAAGACTTAAAAAAGGCGAGTCAGCCTTTTGATGAATCAAAACTCAACATTCTTCATCAGTCCAGCTCTGAGCTGCTGTTTTCACTCACTCACTGTTTTGTATTTAAAAAATAAATCTTACTAAAGGATCAGTGATTGATGAGAGCTTTTTATACCCTTAAAGAAAATTATAAATAAAAACAAATGAATGCTTTAAATGGTCCAAATACAAGAGAGTTTCTTTCAGTATACTTTACAATTTATTTTACAAGTTTAGCTGAAGATTATTTTCTCCACTGTCTGAAGCCTTTTTAATGTCTTTAAACAGAACAACTTGGCTGTGATAAGTGGTATGTTATGGGGGGTTTTTTTCAAGCTTGACAGTGCTTGGTTTGACAACTGTACAGAGCTGCTTTGGGAAAGGGGCCATGCTATATCTCTCCATGGGGCCAGAATATCTGGCAGTGCCCACGAGGTGAAGGGTCACATTTGAACCCTAGGCTGCTGGTTGCCTTCCCCAGCATAGATCAATATTCTCATTTTTTGTTTGGTTGGGGTCAAACAATTACACTTTAAAGGTGTAAATATAATATTACCCTTTTTCTTTCTTTCTTTCTTTCTTTCTTTTTCTTTTTCTTTTTTTTTTTTTTTTTTACAATTTCTGTTTCAAACAAATCATTTAATTCTGAACTCAAACTCCTGAAATCTATGTCCGCCTTACAATCCCTTATTAAAGTAGAACCGGCTTACCAGCCATCAGCCTCTGCTCTCACATCCACCTGCCCCAGGGATAGGCTGCCCCTCATTGGCTGATGCCTGAGCCAATCAGGAGGAGGCTCTGTTCACCAGGGGAAGGCCATTCAAATGAAGCGGCCGAGTCTTCATGAGGGCCGGCGTTCAGTTTGGAGACCCCTGGACTCGCACACAGAGCACCGGTCAGTCACAACACAGAGGACTTCAGAGGAAGCCGGCGGGCCGAGAAGTGTGAGTGACAGACAGACAGACGGACAGAGAGAGTCAGATAGACAGACAGATAAGACCAGAGGACGGCAGATCGAGAGAGCTTGCAAACAGTAAACAGAGAAAGTGACACTGAAATAAAGATAGCTCAGAGGACAAGAAAAAGGCATAAAAAGACGTCAGCGGACATTTTATTTTCTCTTCTTCGGAGCATGCAAGTTAAGAGCACATGGATCTAGTCGACCTCTACCTCCCTGAGTGTTTCACCTACCACCCTGACAGCGAGTGAGTACCTCCCTCTGCTAAACCACCACACGTACAAACACTCAGGTCCAGCTGTAGTTCATGATGAGTGTGAAAGTATGGAGCTCTAAAGGTGTCAAAAATGCTTCAGCCTTTATGTTTTTTTTTTATTTTTTTGCGTGTCAAAGACTTGACTTCTGCTTGGGTTTTTTCACTCGTGTGTCTTGTAATGGTCAATGGTCCAGTTGTTTTGTATATTTCCTCATATGCATGGATATTAGGGGTCCACCAAAAATGTAATGATGGCGTAAGTCCACATTAGAGCTGGGCGGTTTTTCCAAGTTTAATCGAGATTACAATTACTGCCTTTCAGAATTATAAAAACTGGGTAATTAAAGATTAAAAGATTACTGTTCCACATATCAAGTTTAACTTTTGCCATTATTATTATTATACCATTATTTTGAGGTGTTAGTGTTTTTGCAAGTGTATTTATAATTGTTTCCCGTTCAATAGCATATACCTTCAATGAAAGCATGTGCTGTGTTTATTAAAGTCAGTGAGTAATCATGTTTCATAGTTGTGATGCGAAAATCTATTAAAATAATCAAGAGTATGATTTTTGCCATAATCGAGCACCCCTAGTAAACATGGAAAAATGACTATCCCTCACCATAATGGAAAAAGGAGTCCTACCAGGGTGGGGAAATAATGAACTTAAAACTAAGATTTAGGGTAAATTGTCTGTATTGATATAGCTTATTATAATACTCTAATATAATATAAAACAACTGCTTACTTTAAGAATTGTTTGCAGTGATATGTTTTTTAACCACAAAATACTTTATTTGTAACATGGTAAGTTAAAACATTTGATGTGTGGATTTGACTTAATGTTAACTGTGCAACTGTAATTTCTTAATAAGTAAAATATTAACTGTACATCACAATTTAGAAAAAAGAAAAAAACAGTATGATTTTTGATCTATATCACCCAACCCTAGCAATGTCCAGTCTTATAGCCTTCTCTAGAGCAAACTTAAATAATTATTAGGAATGCACCATATCATTGGCACAATATCAAATTGGTAGCTAAAAGCTTAAAAAGGTGAGTGTTGTTTTTTCTGCCTATATTTACAGCCCATACATTGGCTCAGCATATCAGCCTCATAAATATCTCATAAGCCATTGATCTCATATATCTGACGTAATATTGGCAGGATGTACAGATGTTGATATAATGCTTAACCTGTCATTGAATATTGACATTTAATAATCAGTTCAGTATCATATATTATGAAGCATTGTTTTCCTTTACAAAAAAAATGTGTACTAACAATATTGGCAATTAAATGAGTTTGGAAATATCATTTTATCAGATTATTGACAAAAAATTCTGTAGGCTACTAGACAATATTTATCTGAAATGAATGCGTATGAGCTTCTAACGCTAATAATGTTAATGATCTCTAATATTTAACACTCTTTCTGTAAATTCAGTGTGAATATGTACCTATCTCTACCTGTTTTAGTCCTGCATCTGTGTGTAGATAGTTACCTGGTAATCAGATGATTTTGTAAACCAATTAATCAAGAAGTCTTTAAAAGTTAAACTTTAAAGATTAAAGCTTATCTTACTTTCCCAGGGTACAAGATGAATCCCCGAAAGACGCCTTTAATCTCACAGACAGCCAAAACACCCTAGAATAACAATGTCAAAGTAAGAAAAGCCCCCAAAAATTTAATAAGCAAAAGGGGAGAAGCTTAGTTTTGTGGAAGTGTTTGTCAAACTATTCACTGCAAATCAAACAGATGTGCAAACCTTATATTGTTTGACTCTTCAGTTTGTTTTCAAATGTTCAGCCCTAATTAGTAATTCTAAATTATATTCCCTCAAATAAGCCCATATCAAAAGGTTTTTTCACTTATTGCCATGGGGAAGTGACAGTGAACATTTCCCAGGAGCAGAGTTGTGTTTGCATTGCTTACAGTCGTCATTGTTCTGCCTGTTTGTTTGTTGATAGTGAGTGAGAGTAGGTGGGTGAGACCAGCTTAGAGAAAACCAGTCTTGCTGATGGAGAGCACAAAAATTCATCTCCCAAAAGCAGTTTGAAAAAATGATTTATGAAGCAGCTGCTCTATTTTTGACAGCCGTATTTTTCTGTAATAATAGACAAAAAATCATGTTTATTATCATTGCCACACAGGCATATACTCCTTCCCTAATGATATACCAAGGGCAGCTGCAATTTCAAGCAAGGTTGAATTTCAAATGCTCTCCCACACTGTCTTGGTTCAACGTTGGGCCTCATTCAGGCCTTGTTTGTGCAGTGCCTTAAAATGGATTAATATCTGTTATGGGCACATGGATACTAAGTTGACAGTGGAATCACACAATGCATATCCAAATTGTATTCAATGAAGATCTCACAGTTTAACTCACTTGCCTGCCCCCACTGTATGCAATGTGCAGTAGAGTAAACTGGATGGAGGTAAAATAGCCATGAGCTAAGAGGCCTGCAGTACTCTCTTACAGCTTTTCTCCCTCATTCAATTGTAAACATGCCATAAAATGCAACAATGATAAGGAATAAAACTTCTGGGATGCTGTTAGGATTGAAATGACAACCCACATCAGGACGAAATATAAATGCAAGTAGTGATGTGCTGTTTTTCTCAAGCATCTCTGGAGCTAACTCTGTTTTGAATGACTGGAGCTCGCCTTTGTCCTTTTTCCTTTGTTAGTGTTGATAATTTGGCGTGAGAGCAAAAAAAAGACCAGACGAAGAGCCATTTGAGACCTGAAAGAAATTCTCCTGTTACTAGGCTGAGCATATTCAGCAATGAAGCAGATCTCTAAAACTGAGAGGAATACTGATCACCGCAAGTGAAGCCAGGCAGACGTACAGGATATAAAGTATATCCTGCTCACATTGTGCCCAACAACGTACTCCTGTAGGTTTGATCAAATGACAGGTTGGTTCTTAATGGTTGTCGGTACACGCTGAGTCCACACAGCCAGCCTGAGCTGGATAAAGGCATCCCAGATCACCTATTTCTGAAATTCTTGGTATTGGATGTCGATTTTCATTACACATTGAAAGGTGTGACACAAAGCTTTAAGGGCTGCCACTTTGTTTCTGAATGCCCCAAATGGATGTTAAGCTGTCTTCATACACAGTATAAACAAGGCCAAAATGATGCACCATTGTGCAAAGGAAAATGCTCTAATGTGACTAAATTTTACAGTGTAGTGATGCCAACTTATAAAAGCTCACAAAACAACTTGTGTAAACAAAACAGAGCATTTTGAAACATTAGTATGTCGTAATATACCAAAGTTGGACAGGGTTTATGCTAACCTAGAAAGGAAATTGCCATCTATGGGCTAACAGTAAACGTAGTTGATGGGCCATATTAAAAATGTGTTCTACTCATAATGTCAAGGAAAATAGACTGTTTCTTGATGTTTCCTGATGCCAAATTAGTTTTGTGGCACATTTTTACAGTCTTAATGCTAGTGTTGTGTCACAATATGTGATATGAATGCTTTCTTTTTTTGTTGTTTTATAGCATCTAGGATATAACATTTAGATGTGCTACAGCCCCCATGTAGCTGCAATTCTATCAGGCGTCGGTAAATGACGTGCAAAACACATATTTCATACTGTTTTATATCAAATACATTTAATCTCCTTTTTTAAATGAATGGCTTGTTGAATGACTTGTTGAATAACTAAATATTGACCCATCATGATGACCCATCACTAAAAATCAGGCTAAAACTGACACAATACTGATATGGATGTTTGTGATAACAGTTTGGCTGATTCCTGATACTGATGCTGATGTAAATCACCTGCAAGAGCAACATTTTCTCTCATGTTTGATCATGAAAACAGATCAGAGTTTGGAGAACAGTTTTCTGCTATTGCCCTATAAAAACTCTGAATCAGCACTCATGTGGGCTTGATGTCAGCATTCTGTTGATGTGACACAGCAGATAAACTTTTGCAACTGGAATCCATTTATCCTGCATTATTTGCTGATGGCCAGGGTTTGTAATATCTCCCAATATTAATGTTAAACCTATGCATCCGTGTTTCCTTACTAAGAACCCTCATCAAATATTTTAGGACTGGGGATATGTCCTCCCCTCAGCAGTGAAAGATAGAGAAATTCATACAGACAGACAGAGAGATAGTCTTACATTGATCAAAAAGACAGCACAGCAAGGGACATGTAGACGCCCAGGTTTGCTGATTGCTGGTGACAGAAGCAGCCGGATAAAGAATGGGAGAAAAGGACACAGATGATCCTCTGTATGGCACGCGATCCGTGTTTCCAGCAGCCCGCGCTGGTCCAGGCTGCAGCCACAGGCACCTCATCTCCCTGCTAACAGCTTCGTCCAAAGCCTGACTAAGGCTCTTACACGGCTGGCTGGGGGTGCCACTGATCCCAGCTCATCTCCTACGGGCTCATTAGAAGAAAAACACGACTGAGACCCCACTGACCTAAATAAGAGTTTGGAATTGGACTGGAAAGGTTTGGCAAAGAGGTTTTTTCGAGAATATTTGAATTATTTTTAAGGCAAAGTTTTTGCTCTACTGTTAATTTTGACAGCTGTTGTTAATTAGTCTATTGACAACAATGCTCATTATTTTGGCCATTTTTGTACAATGGCCCATAAAAGTGACACTGGAAAAAATTAAATGATCCGTAAATATTTAAGGAAAAAAAAAAATCACATTTTTAGAAATCTTTGAAGCACATACTTATGGGATAGCAAGCTCAGAATTTTCAAGTATAAAAATGTAATAGATCTAAAATAAAAAAGAAAACAATTAAAAGTTGAGTTTATATTGGCCAAAAAATGCCATTTTTTTTAAATTCATGAGGTAGAAAAAAAAACAAAAATTTGAACATAAAAAGTCTTAAAAGTAGAAGAAAATGGAGGATTCATTCAAAATAGCCTGTTGCATAGAAGAAGATCATACAGCAAAAGCCTTCGCCCCGTCTGCCATTCCCACCATGCCTGTTTTTCAAAGCCTGATCAAATCAAACATTTTCTTGGTCTGGGTAGTAGGGAAATGCTTGTGGTTTAAACCCAGAGTCATCATATTATCATAAGCATCTAGACTTTGAAGATATTGTCATAAATTTTAGATAATCTCAACAAAAGAGCATGCTGATTTGAATGAAGTGATATTGTCACTTCATCAAGATCTTTAGAGCACTGGGCAGATGCAAAATGAAATTTTCAGGTCTCTAAAGTCAAAATCTAAGACATTAAAGAATACTACCTTTTCCTTTTAAAATAACTTCAGTGAGCCAAGTTGTAAACTCAAAATAAACATATGTCCCTCAGTATAATTCAGTATCATTACTTCAGTACTAACAACAGTATATCATTTCTCTACCTTAAGTGTACTGTAGTTTCCTTCACATAGCACTATGCAAGTTTGGCAGGGAGCTGCACTCATCGGCAGAGAAGCTCCCACTGCTTACACCACGAGTTCACTTTCAGCCACAGAAAGCCAGGTACCCCATTAGAGAAGTAGTTTTTCCATCTCTGTACTGTGTTCCAAACAGCTAAGGCTAAGGGGCAGTCAACACAGCGACAAGTTTAGACATATTCAAAAAAGTTTTCTATCATGTTGGTGTTTCGTCCACAAGGATCTGGTGTTTTGGACCCCAAAAAACACACATTTTTGAAAATGGGTCCCTGACTGAATAAATCACAAGACGCCGCCCTTGCCTGTCTGAGTGCACAACAAATATGCACATTTTCAGGAACGATGATCTCAGGGCCGTGCCTCTCCCTTAAACCACATTTGCTAACCCCAACAATACTAGAAACAATTGTGGAATACAGCATCGTATTCATGCTGCAGAAGCTACTGAGCTTGTCATGGCTTTTACAGCAAAATTCTCTGCTCCTCTGCTACCACTGTGAGCAAAGTGGATATGAAAAACACCATACGCCAGTGTTTATCTCGCATGATGTATGTGTATGCTCTATATCTTCCTTTTTGGTTTTGGTGTATGTCTGCAGCAGCATAACAGTAATACTTACAGGCCTGGCATATATACTGTGGCGTCTTCAGTGTTTTCAAGTGGATAGACCCATTTCTGAAAACATTGCTGTCTTTACAGAAAACAGCCTGAGAAATGAAAGAGAGCGGTGATAGATGAGGCCAGTGAAAAAAAGGTAGTGACCTAGCAAGAGGGCAGACATGAATGAAAACTGCTGATAAAAGTTAAAGTTTATAATAAAAAGTTTGGATACCTTAATTAAGTCCTTAATGTGGTTAAATTGTAGTCATTTCAATACCATTATTGATACTCCTTTGTGAACAAGTCTTTATTGATACCACAGTTAATTCCTGAAGATTATATTGGCAAACAATAAGATAATGCTGTTTGTAACGTCATTTACATAAACAATTTTAAGGTCTTGGTACATTCCTTCCCTTAACAACATGAACATCATGAATTTTGAATGTCCGACAGCCCTCCACAAACATTTTAGTCTGGTCTTGTATGATTGTCAGAGTTTTCTCTCTCATGGATGTATTTTTGCTTTGTGGTCTTGTTTTTGCTATGTTAAAATGTAGTCCAGGACTGTTTTGAGTCATTGTTTTCAACGACAAAATTAACATTTTCACCCTTTCCATTTTATCATGTCGGCAGTTCCCCTTTTATTTTCTTTTTCCTTCCCTCCCTCCCTTCCTGTCACTCTCCTTCATCCGCTGGCTCATTGTCTGCATTATGACTCCGCTCATTTGAAAGAGAGTGTTGCCTCCTCTCTTTTCTTTCAATCCCCCCACCCCCCAGGTTAATGAGCCACAGGCACTGCCCCTTTCCTTCTCTCTTTTTTAGTCCTTCCTCGCCTTTTCACACTCCCTCTATCTGTCTGCCTGTCTTGTAATCTCTGCTCCTCCCCTTTTTCTTCTTCTCTTTTTTTTCTCCTTGTCATTTCACGCTGCATTTTAGCTAAAGTTGCCAAGGAGCAATTGTGGTTGTTTTGGATACCTGGTCACACACACATACACATGCACGTACACACCCACACATACACATACACATACACATACAGGCTGCTGTAGTTACTTCAACCAACTTCTGATGTAGCTCCTTACATTGATTTGTAGACTAATCATCAGTTAGTGTGAATATTGCATCTCATCTGATCCCCCCACTTTAATGCCGTTTCATCATAATAGCAAAACACCAACACCCCTCTCCCCCTCCTCTCTTTTTATGCATTATGACAAGTGAGCAAACGAAGTATCTGACGGTCTTGACGCATCAGTATGGACGCCTGTGATTGATTGCCAATAAGTGAAGCAGTCAGACATTTTAAAAGGAAAGTGAAGCCTCCTCGCTGCACTGTTTTTATGGGCCTGAGAATGGAGGGGTAGAGAGAGGGAGGGGAAGGTGGGAATTAGAGTGGAATTAGAGAGGATGGTGTTAATTGTTTATTGAGGTGAAAACTAAATGCTTACGTGTAAAAAGTTGGGGCTGTATATTAGAAAAATGTTATAGTAACACAGTAGCTAAACCTGAACACTGTTCATAGAAAATGATATTTTATATCATGTTTTTACTATATTCTGTTTGATTAAGAATATCTTGTTGAAAGGTAAAAGTAGCGGCAACTGAACTGATATTGTGTGACAGTAGGGCTGGGAAATATCTCGATTAAATTGATTAATTCAAAAAATTATCTGCAGATTTAAAAATTAAAATCAAGATTTTTTTTCTTGACTTACACCAATTGTAAGTTGTTGCAGTGTTTGAAATTATAAACAGTGAAAATTTACAGTTTTTATGGTGGAAAGCCCTCTCAGGTTTTGAACAAGCACATGTTGAGGCTAATGTTTGTTTTTTCTTTTAAATTAGATTACATATTGAGGGGAGATTCCATGTTAATATGCTGTAAAGATAGACCAGCTCTCAGTGTTTATGTAGACAAACCAAATAATCAACATTTTGCACTTTAACTGTAAGAGGGAAATTCTGTTTGGTTTGGGAATATATTTTGATACCTTATAGACAAATATTGATTCATGTCATTTTTGTATCATTTGGAGTTTTTGTTTTATTTGAGAGGGAAAAGAACTGATTAAAATCGTAAATCTAGTGTTGTTGAAAAAACATGATGTTGAGTATATGTTTAGGCCACATCGCCCAGCCCGGTGTGACAGATTTAAATAAGGTGTGGGTAACTGGCATGGGGCCCCCTCCTCAGTGCGGCCCACCAGTCATTTTTAAACACTGAGGACTTGAAACCATAAAGCTGAAAATCAGCCAAACACCGTCAATGGGCTGTTACCCATATAGATGTGAAATATATACCATGGATATATGTAACAATCTGTCTGGTTTGTCAGTTTTTTCAGGGGTCCATATATGAAAAATGCCTTGTTTCCACTGGGTGGTCTGCTTTAGTTCAGTACAGTTGGGTCCAGTTTGGAGCAGTTTACCCTGATCTTGTTTGCATTTCCACTGCCAGCTATACCTTCACTTGAGGGTTTGAGGGTGGGGATGTGAGGGCTGCACTGGTTACATAAATGTGTGAAGTCACTGCCTCACAACACAGTGAAGCGGTCTGCAGTAGAGTGCGATTGTAGACAGCAATCGCAATGGAGGACCTCCAGCAGTATAGTGCTCTGTGGAGTTTTGTTTCATGCAGACGTTCCTTACAGCAACAGCAGCGAACAAATGACTTTAATGCACAGCTGTAATGTATGTGTTTTCACTGCTGTTGCATGAGAATTGGTGATTTTTGTGAGCAAGCAACAAGTCAACAGCGCTGTTAGCTCCACCTCCAAGTCAGTTTGGTACCCTACGTGCCAAAAAGTGGGATGGCCCGGGTCAGTTATTTGGGTACCTTTTCTCTTTATATGAAAGTGGAAACACCAGTAAATGTACACCAGTACCGAGTCAAACTGAACCAGACTGATGGTGGAAAAGCAGCTACAGGGATTTAAGAGTGAAAAAGCTCACATAAAGACAGACTATAATAATAATAAAGCAACCAGTCAGTTATCACAAAGTAGCTCATTATTAATCAGATAAAAAGTCAAAGTAGTCGGGGCTGGTGGAGACCAAAAATTAAATTTTATCACAGAACCAGCAATAAAACTCCAAATGAAGTGGCTCCTCTGAGACTGTTGGATGTATGAGCAGGTAAATGCTTACTAGCCTGACCATCCTCACACTTTCACAAGATGTAACAAAGGAAATGTTTTGTTTCCTTCTTATAGTTATGCCTTAGCTGTAGGAGGACCAAAAACAAAGTTAAGCCTACAATATCAGAAACAAGCAGACGTAAACCAGTGCAGAGTTAGATATGTGACTTGTTTTGTTTTCTTTTCTTGTACACTCTACTTATATCTTGTACTACATTTAAGTCAGTCTGCCTCTTACTGTATATCTGTGTGCTGGTTCTTGTGGGTTTGTAGAGGGGTCAATAGCGCATGCCCATGGTTTACTTTGAGGGTTGTTAAATGCAGCCTTTCTCTTTGCCTACCAAATCACTTGTGGCTCAGAAAACGTTGATTTACATATCAGGAAACACAGTGGCTTTGAGATCCATCTCACTGGACTGGGATTAGAGAAGGCGAGGAGTCCGGCTGCGTCGATAGATACTGTGTGTTTTCTGCATTATGTGTGTGTGTGTTTTTGAGACGTAGAAGGAGACAGCGGAGGGCTTTTTAAAGCTGGCCTAGTGACAAACAGTTGCATGCAAGTATGTGTCGGGGTGTTTATGAAGACGCTTGCTTTAAAATGTGTCCATAAGTGTGTGTGCAGGCAGCGTGAACATGTCCCCCATCACGTGAACCCGAAGAGAAGTGGGAGCCTGGCTATGATTTTTATTTTTACATGCACACATGAAGGCCTGACGCCACTATGTAAGCGTGTGTTTTTTCAGGATGTGTGTGGAGTGTGGATCACATGCTTGTAAGCCTCTGCACACCTCAGCTGGTTCAGATGCTTTTTCTCCTCGCTGTGGTGACAGAGAGTCTGATGTGGTCAAATCTTAATCCAGTAATAAAGTGGTGTTAGAGACTTTGACATGCTGGCTTTAAACAGGGTTTATTTAAAGCAGTTATGATGCATGCATTTAAATTAAGTGATGGTAGATATACGCTTTGATTTAGTGGTGGGTGAAATTGACCAAAATTACTGTCTTAATACTTTTAGCTGTATGGGTTTATCTGATGCTCCAGTATACATATCTTCATGACATCTCTTCATGTTTTTTATTGTAAAGAAATAACAAATGTTGCTGAACTATCAGAGTAAGGCTTGTACAATACTACCGATGTATCAGTATCAGCAGATATATGACATTTTCTTGTATTTTTTTTTCTGTCAGTGTTATAGCCTTTTTTCGCGATGGTTTTGTTAATTTAGGAGAATTATGTCTATCTCAAAAATAGATGCTCTATTTAAAAAAATGCCAATTTTGTCTGTAGCTTATCAAATCACACAGCTTTTAAACGGTCCATAAAGCTTGGTTTTACTGTAAAAAAAAAAAAATATTTTCCATATATTGTTGGGGTAATCCTTGTCACCCAGTTTTAGTATGTTTTGTTTTTGATAAACAAAAAATGCAGATAAACTCCTTCACACTGTTTAGTTTTTACATTTTCATTTCATTTACTTTATTATTGTGTCATGCATGACAAATAAACCCAGCCCAAGAAGGCTTACAAGTCACCATCAATGAAACAGATAAACCAGAAACCAAAATGTGGTTTCTGGGTGGAGAGGCTACAGAAGGCTACGATAAAGAGCACTGCGCTGATATGCTGTCCAGACAATGCTGATGGGAAGGGGGATGAGGGGTTACAGGCCTCAGAGCCATCTTTTAAAACAGTCATATCCCACTTTCTCACTAAAATTAGCGTGGTAAACGTGGGTTTTTTAAATGCGAGTTAGCCTGCTAACAATCGGCAAGTGACTCCTTCCCCACTATCAGCAGACTCGGGTCTTATCGGCAGCAGACGAGCTGCGTGGCTGTTTTATTTCCTCTGGTGTGTCAAGCTGATCACGTTGATGACATCATCAGCATGACGAAACACGGCCAGGTAAACAATAGAAAGGAGCATGGACACGGTGGTCAACTGTTTTCTGTACTTTGTACTTTTGTATGTCTTTAAAAATGTACAAACTCAGCGCAGAATGAACAACATTCGAGCGCTGATGATACAAGGGCGAGTCAATAAGTAACCAGCCTAACTTATTTCCGGTTGAGATCCACCTCTTCTTTTTTGATGTAATTGCCCTCCAGTGTGATGCACTTAGACCAACGGTGTTCAAGCCCAGAACTGAAAAAGTCAGGGTCCTTTCCATTGACCCACTCCTCAACTGCCATCACGACTTCTTCGTCAGACCGGAAATGACGTCCACGGATATCCTTTTTCAAGTTCGGGAATAGGAAGAAGTCGCTGGGAGCTAGGTCAGGTGAATAGGCAGGATGTGGTATTAATTCATACCCGTTTTGCTCTACAGCATCCATTGCAACTTTGCAAGTGTGGACTCTCGCGTTGTCCTGTTGCAGCAAAACACCTTTAGAGAGTTTACCTTGGCGTTTTTCACAGATGGTGGTTCTCAGCTGGTCTAGCAAGTTTGCATAGTACACTCCAGTTATTGTACTTCTCTTGGGTAAAATGTCCAACATAATAACGCCTTTTGCGTCCCAAAATACTGTGGCCATCACCTTGCCGGCAGATGGTTGCGTTTTGAACTTCTTTGGCCTCAGGGACCCTGGCCCTACCCACTGACGACTCTGAGCTTTATACTCTGGCTCATAATAATGAACCCAAGTCTCATCTACAGTCACCAGACGCAAAAGAAAATCACCCTTTGACCTAAAACGCTTCAACAAGGCGCTGCATACTGATGCTCTGGTTGCCATTTGCTCATCGCTAAGTGATTTGGGAACCCAACGGACTGTTAGCTTGCGCATACCTAAACGATCATGTAAGATTGTTAAAACGCTACCATGTGAAATGCCTAATGCCTGCTCTATTTCTTCCACCTGAATTTGCCTATCAGAGTATACCAGATCCTGAACTTTGTTACACATTTCTTCGTCAATGGCATCCAGTGGGCGTCCAGACCTGGCTTCATCTTCTAAAGACGATCTACTGCATTTGAATTCCCCTACCCAGAATTTAACCTGAGCATAAGATGGTGCAGAAGACCCATAAACATCGGCTAACTCGCCCGTGTATTTCCTTGCCTGTTTTACCTTTTAAATACAAGTACCGAATTACAGCACGGTACTCAACTTTAGATGAAAAGCATGCCATTGCATCACTAGCCATCTTTGACATTCAATATCTTATTAAAGAATGACTCGATACGCGTGCAATTTTGTACCCAGGTATAAAACATGTGTTGAAACAAGGCATGAAAATCGTGATCGTCTCGGTCAATCAGAAATGGGATAGACTGGTTACTTATTGACTCGCCCTTGTATGAAGGCGAATGGGATTTGTTGCTGAGATGGCAAAGAGTCGCAGTGGTTACAGACGGAGGGGACAGGAGCGATATTATGCCATAGGCACGTTACGTCAATGCCATCCAGTAAATTAGCGGGTTCACCCGTGTGTGATATTCCTACTGGGAGCGAGGCGAGCTGATAACCTGTATCGCTTGCAGGGTCAGTCGACCCGGGTCTAAATGCCGATTAGAGCCTTTCCCACTGCCGACAGGAGCCGATTGTTCCCGTGTTTAAACAGGTTTTTCAGCCAGTGGGAAAAGGGTAACAGTGTCTGCCTGTGACGAGCAGAAAGCACAAGTGGAGGCTGTATAGCTTTTACATGATAAAACCCAAGAAAGTAAGAAACAGAGCGTTTTAAGGGACCCTTTTTTTTTTTTTTAAAGGTGCTTAGTTTATTTCTCAGTGAAAGTAAAAGGTGTCATATTCTTCTGCTCCCAGGACCCTCCTAACAGCATTAAAAGCAAAGAAAAATGCTTTTGCAGGACATGGGACCTCTAAGAAACTAAATCTAAACATAGTTTTATGTAACTGGGACGGTGCAGTTTAACCTAGTTCTGTAAAAGCATGAGTCTGTCTCCACTCAGAGTTTACAGCTTATCCTAGCTTCCAACTCACAGTGTATGAAAACTCAGTTTACTGTCCAGCCCTAATTCCAAGGAACAACATACAGTACAACTCTTAAAGAGCCCATGTAATGCTTTTTTGAGTTTCATATGCCTGTAGTGTGTTTTGAACATTAGTGCTGGTGAACAAACTCTTGCAGTCATTGATACTGAATGTATGAACTGCTGAATGTATGAACTAAAGTTAAAATAAATATGGGCCCTTTAAGGGGAAAGTTACAAACTGCAAAAAAAGCCGATTTTGCTCCTGAAGTTTCCATTTTCCTTTTCTGAAGCCATTGTTATCATGCCTCAAGAATCTGTCATGTACTACAGATAAAAAGTTTGTAACATTTTTCTCAGTCAAGAAACTTAATGTATTTTCCACTGTCATTCTAAAAAGAAGGAAAAAACATTTCCAGACAGGAAATGCTGTCAACACTTTAAACAGCCCTTTGTCTCGTCAAACATCAGAGTTTGATGTTCACCTGAGAGAGACAATGAAGGGATATAAAAAAGCAAGACAAAGTCAGCAAAAGACAGAGAGAGAAAAATGACACCTGTGTTTGGATGGCACTTAATTGCTGAGATGGTGCAGAAAAATCGCTGGTTTGAGCTATTTTCATAGGTTTGCTTAAGCAATCTCCCTCTTTGAAAACAAAGCAGTGTAATAGCCAGCAGCTTTGCATATGTGGTAAATCCTAAACGGCTGCTTTGGACAGGACGGGGGTTGGATGGATGCATGAACACAGAGACATGGCAGAGAGAGAGAGTGTGAGAAGGACTGAAGAAAGAAAAATGAAAATTACTGGTAGTTTGATGTTTTGGGAAGTTTAGATTTTATCCTTCCAGCACCCCTAAGCAGTAACTTGTATTGTTTACTTAGATGACTGGATTGTACAGCTGATCTTAGGTGGGGGCAACAATGTTTGGAAGCTGATTGTTTTGGGACAGATGATCTTTTCACACAGTTTTAATTCCAGCCATAATGTACAGATTTTTTTTTTCTGAAATTTTGTATTTGTGGATCTGAAATTATAAATCCTTAATTATAGATTTCTTTCACATTTTATCTATGAAAAATGTAGCAGTGATGTTAGTAGACCTCCATTTTGACCCTTAGAAAAAGTGACAACTTCTTTTTTACTTTTCATTTGTTCTCTTGACATATACCCTAATCAGGTGCCACCAAAGTTCAACAAGGTACAAGATAGTAAACTTTCAGTTCCCTAAGAATTAAAAAGGAAGTGTGAGTAATGTGATGTGGCCCTCTGAATCATTTGAGACAGTAATATCTTTCAAAAATGCTGCAAATGACTGTGGAACGAAAAAAAAAAATCTGGATGAATAAGTGTAAATATGTTTATAATTTTGGCCATAGGTTTCTTGGTATTTTAATTATTATTATTATTTTTTTTTTATAGGTAAAGCTTGCCATATTCAGATGTGACAAGACCTGTTGATCATTATTCTGTGTGTAATCTGTATAATGTGCTGTGAGATTTTTATTTATTTTTTAGTTTTTTATTTTGTCTCTATGTTTATGCTGCTATTGATACATCAATTTAACAATATTATGCCATAAATATTCTGAAAGTCTAGGTTGTCCTGAAAAAAAAAGATGTCTTTAAGTTGATTGTTCTCAAAAGGGTTGAGTTTTCAATAACATATCACAGTAAAATCCAGGCAGACAAAAAAAAAAGTAAAAAATGGCTTAGAGTTGCAAGGTTTCGAGTATGAATTTGGCTTCCCATGAAAATAAAACAAGATAATTCAGATTAAGCGATTACAGAGATGCATACCATGTTGTACTTGTTTTGTACATGACTTTTGTTCTGTGGTGTTTCAGTATTAGACCTAACATTCCAATGACTTATTGGGTTTAAATTACTAATTTTTGTAACTTGTATATTTTGTTTGCTTATTTACTTTCAATTATTGCTTGTTTTTCTCTGCAATCAGAGTGATAGTGCTAGTGCTAAGCTTGTAAATTCAAGCATTGTGTTTAATAATCATAATCTAAATATCATTTGGAATCAGTGTATTTATGATTTCAGTCAAAAAGCACCGATGGAGCTCTGTATATCTTCTGTGTTTCTTTTGGTGCTTGAAAATACTCAAGTAAATCCATAAATATATGATAGTAACATCTCCAAGCTGTTTTTCACAAGATTGCTATCAATGTAAATGATGCCTGACTTAATAAAACTAATCACAGGCAGCACCACTGAAGGTCAATTAAAGTCATTAATATTTATGACAGCACCAAGGTTACTCATCATGTAAAGCTGGGCTCAAAGTCAAATGTCCTCTCATCATGAATATGTATCACAATAAGGTGCATGCAAAGTTGTCTTTATACATGTTCTGCTGTGTTTTTTTTTCTCCAGACACCTCGGCAGGATGTCACTGAGGGGCTTGGACCCCACCTGTCCCACCACAATAAAGCGTGAGCCCTCCAGCCCAAGCCCCAGCTCCCAGGGTGACGTCAGCCCAGCCCAGCCCAGCCCTGGAAGCTCCTCGTCGGACACAAACTCCAGCTACGGGCCTCTGACCAAAGGACACAGTCACAGCAATGGGCTGGACTCTCCAGGTCTTTACGGTCACACAGTGGGGTTGGCCAATGGAGGGAATGTGGGAACCAACAGGTTGGTGAACTGTGTCATGTTGTGTATGTCTTCCTTTTTGAGATCTGTCTTTGTTTTCATAACGTCCTCTCTTTGTGTCACATTTATGCAGGAGGTTTGGGGAGGATGAGAGCCAAGTGAAGTGTGAGTTTATGTTAGGCACGGTGGCCAAGCGGTTGTGTCTTGTGTGCGGTGACGTGGCCTCTGGTTACCACTATGGTGTGGCGTCATGTGAGGCCTGCAAAGCCTTCTTCAAGAGAACCATCCAGGGTAAGTCTGTCTGAGAAGGACATAATGAATCAAACATTTTTCATCTGTTAGCAACAAAATCCATTTCTGTTTTATCTTTATTGGTAAAGTAACATGACAAGAGGAACAGTTACAGAGGACAATAACAAAAGGACAAAAAAGAAAGACAGCAAAGAAAAAATAATTAACGTTGCATGCTAATAAATGCCTGTACACATACATGCTGTATATTTACAGTGAATAGAGTGGTGGTCGACTTAAAAGCCTGTGGGATTTTTCATCGTTTTCTTGGATCATGTTGATAAGGTCTGTGGTGAACACAAAGTCACTACACTAAAACGTTTTGTTCATCCTGATTATCTTCAGAAACAATCCCAACTCTTGTGACCTTTTAGGTTTAAGCATAATTGTTTAGAGTAAAAAGCTATGACCAAGCTAACATGGAACTACAACATGGCGGTTCCGCTTAAAGTTAACATTTTTACAGTGAACAAAGTCACTTTGTCATCTGTTGTGTGAGTCTTTCCTCCTAATCAAGTGGCCTGATCAAGATAGTGCCCATGGCTGTGGCTATATTGTGGGTGTAATTGTTTAGTTAAAAATGAGCTGAACTGACTGCATAAGGTCCCTGGCCATTTTTGTAGTCCTTGTAAGGATTTTGCTAGCAACCATCCTTAAAAACACAATAACGCTTTAAAAATGAAAAACGGGCAACATCAAATGCCTTTTATGTTACAAAATGAAGAACTTAAATGTTGTATAAATGAGTTGCCATGGACAGTATTTCAGGTATTTATCCAAAAAGATGTTTTAAAATCCCATAGACTATGAGACGTGGGAGCCAGATCTGCTAAAGTGAACTCTCCTGCACTCTTTCAGACCAGTTCCTGCTCAGCCTATTAGATACCCTTGC
This sequence comes from Cetoscarus ocellatus, assembly GCA_037902135.1. Classification (NCBI taxonomy): domain Eukaryota; kingdom Metazoa; phylum Chordata; class Actinopteri; order Labriformes; family Labridae; genus Cetoscarus; species Cetoscarus ocellatus. The sequence goes on along the minus strand of JBAMNC010000527.1, from coordinate 1,152 downwards.
TCACATTTACATTTAATACTTACATGTAATGCAAAAGATGTTAGAAGATTATAACAAGATTAAGATGTTTAATTATAGGCTTACTCAGGAATATTTTTAATAAAATGTTGGCCATTCAATTTATGCCACAGAATAAGGCACTGTTGATATTAGGTAAAGTGATTGTACAGTGGGTTTCAGTCCTTTGTCACAAAACTGGCTCTAGATGTCCCCAGGGCATATTTTTGAGGTTTCTTGCCTAAAATTCTACTCAGATAACCGATTTTTGCATGCACACAAACCTCTCTCTTTCAGCCCTGCTCAGAGCAGGCAGTTTTAGTGTAAATCCTCATGTGCCAGACCGCGCTGTGCTCTAATGTTTGCTGTTGCTGCACAGATATTACCAGACTAGTTCCTTTCTATGTTTCTCTCGCTGATCTGTTAGGCTGTGGGCTAAACAAACCCTGTCTCTCAGTGAGTGTTTCTCATATGGGGGAGGAGGCATATCCCATGTTGACATCATAAGAGGAAATTTTTTCAAATGGACGTTTTGAGAACAAATTTTCCAAAAAGTAGTAATATGCAACTAAGGGAGAAGAAGGTCAAAGACAGACCATCAATAAAACCATTGAAAGAAGTATTTTGTACAATAGTAGACCCTTAAAATTGATGATAATTTAGAATTCCCACATACATTTCTTAAAACAACCATTCAGTTTTAAAGTAAACAACCAAAGGGAAAAAATATTTAGTTTATATATATAATATTTTTATATATTTTTTAATTCATATAAATTTTTTGTCACGTTTTGGGATTCATCCTACCATAAAGAAGCAGAAGTGAATTATATGAAGAAAAACAGAAGAATGGAAATCAAGGCTTTCAGAAGTTTCAATGACAGTTTTTCCAATCAGTGTTATGAATTTGTTTCAAAAAGTAAAGCCAATAATCAATAAATGACAGATTAACAGACGTGTGCCCAGCTCTCCACACCATCATGTACAGAAGGAGTCTCAGGTTCACAGTAACAGAGTCTTCTTGCATGGCTGGTGAAGCCTTCCTGCATCACCTAAACCTGTTTTACAGGCAACACTGAGCATCTGTTTTGGTATAAACTACCTGATATCAGTTAGCCCACAGTTTCCGCCTCCTGTATCTTAAAGAGCAGAAGA